>JAJIBD010006687.1:0-14304 GCA_021461705.1 Cryptotis parvus | reverse complement strand
AGGAAGTGGGATCAGGAGGTGGGATATTTGGAATGTAAATAAATTAAAATAAAATACAAACTTACTGCAACATCAATAGCTAGTCAAGTCATTGCTTTCTTCATACTTGTCAGCAGTGTTGATGTTATGAAAATTTTAGAGAGAATATGATTTCATCAAATGCATCCGTGTGTGTCTCAAAGGAAGGCATTCCAATTTTGGCATACTATTAATAACTCCAAAGATAAGCTAACGTTTTAGTGTGGGCTTTAGTCTGCTCATTGCCACATGCTTTCAAATAGTATTTTATTAATAAATATTTCACTAAGTTTTGAAATTACACTTTTATTTAGCAAATGCTGTCTATTTTAATGTTTTGTGTGACTTTGAATCTTATGTTGACTTCTATCCCATTGTCACTATTTTTCTACAGTCTCATGCAACATTAAACAAATGAGAAATTAAAATTTTCACATCCCTACTTTTAAAAAGGTTTTTGTTTCATAGCTCTTTTGACCTTAATGTTGAAACTTTGATGGTTTTCTCAATATTAGTTTCTGGTTTTGCCAATAAAGCATATTAATTAGGTTTACTTACCCAATAGTTAACTTAATTTTAATTTGTCTTGTTGTATTTATCTTCTAGCCATTCTAATCCAAAAGTTGTTAATCCAATCAAGACATGTTCATGCTTGCATCTCATGCAAACAAATATTATTTTTAATTTCCAGGTGCAGTATTTATAGTCAAGTGTTGGGACTGACTGTGGGTGAAGTTAACTGCCTTGTCAGCCAGAAGTCCTTACTAACAAAGTTTTGGCCTTAGTGGAAAAGTCCTATCTTAGTTGAGATTTCTGTGGGAAAAGTTGAGGGCCTGTATAGGAAAGTACTAGTCCCAGTTAAGAACAAATAGCTATAGATCTTGTGGACAGGTACTTAGCAACCCACTCTGTTTTGTTCCTCCTGCTGAACTTTTTTTACCTAGTCAATATCCTGCTTTGGGAACAGGTGCTTTCCCCAGAAACAAAGTGATTTCGCATCATTTTCACTCCCCATTTCCTGTTTCTATTGGTATAAAACCTGCCTGGGAAAAACAAAAATTTGTCAGCTTGATCAGGTTTTTTGTTGTTGTTGTTGTTTTTTTTGTTTTTTTTTTTTTTTTTGTCTTGCTGTCCATTCTTTGTGTTTCTTGTTCCCCCATTCTCTCCTTAGGTGGTTTCTCAGACCCTGTTCGATTGTTTCATGGGTCAGGACTGTCGAGATTCAAGAATGCTCATGGTAAAAAGAAATTCTAAATGTTACTGAAGGACTCACCCATCTCTAAGCTCAAAGAAAAAAATTACCCTAATTCCTTCCAGGGCTGTGTCTAATGAACATTAAGATATTTTTCTAACAGATGCAGAATATAAAAATTCCTTCAACATATTAAAAACATTGTAGTTATTTGGTGAGTATATTGATGATTTTAATATTCTTACACATCATTGTCATTCACAAAGAACAATTTAACAAATTAAGAATCTGTTGAATAATGCCTTGCTATGTAGTATAAGAGGTAGCATAAGATTTTAAAATTTGAAAAAAGTGATTCAAAAAGCTTTAGTGTAGTAACCAATTGATTTAATATTAGTATTATAAAAACACAATAAGTATAAAAATCAAATCCAGTTTCCTCCCAGTCATCTAACATCTCTAGTTATTATTTCAGGCACTGAAATTCAGCATGTCATCTAATCCCAGATGCATAAAATGAAGACTATAATATCTTAAAATAGTATTGATGAATATGAGATACAATCTATATTAAGTAAAATTGTTACTTCACTTATGTTAATTTTATTAAGGCAATATTTTCTGATAGCAATCATACTTATTTTTATACCTTAGTAATTTTAATAAACAGTTATTTAATTTTCAAATTGGTAATGTCAGTTTTGAATTGATTTACCAAATCAGTTGAATTGTAAATATTTACCAATATTGGAAGATAACTAAAAGTTTACATTATTATATTAGTTATTTCGTAGTTGGAATGAACACATGTCTGTAATGAGATGGTCTCTTTGAAAAGAGAGATGTTATAACTCTAACAACAAATTTGTTCTTATTCTTAAGTGGAGAAAACTTATTTATTAAGTTTCATAAAAATATGGTTTCCTCTTCATTCTCTTCCAGACAAAATGGTGTTGAACATAAGAATTCACAAGACTGTGGTAGCACAAATGAAACCTGTACAAGTTCAAGATAGATGAGATCCCAACACTTAGATGGGGAAATGTACATAGACTCTGTTCTAAATTGAGACCCTCAGGCATATGAAAGAACTCTTTTTTTTTCTGATGGAATATTGCTGTGCATGTCAACCAAATTCCAGAGTTGACTAATACCTACAGAGAGTTGACCAACACATGTTATTTTTGTGGACTTCTTTGATGTTGTTTGTTTTGGCTTTCTCTCTCTCTCTCTCTCTCTCTCTCTCTCTCTCTCTCTCTCTCTCTCTCTCTCTCTGTGTGTGTATATGTGTGTGTGTTTTTGTGTGTGTGTGTGTGTGATTTTCTGAGGCTTTTTGATTTCATGATTTTTTGTTGTTGTTGATTCAGGCTTTTTGTTTTTTTCATTTAGAGAGAGAAAGAAAAAGAGAGAGAAAGAAAGAGAAAGAACATTAAATTGGGTATGATGGTTGGAAAAAATCTGGGAGGTATTCAGGGATGGGACACATGCTCAAAATATATTGTATGAAAAATTGTATAATAATAATAATACAAATTACTTTATCCTAATCTCTCTCTCTCTCACACCAACACAAATACACATGTAGTTATGTATACCTTTTAAATTCCCACAAATCATCATTGCAAAAAAAACCTCTTAAGTTCTTAGAGCAGCAACAAGGCAGTTCATCTCATTTTTTTGACTCACCATGTTAACCCTCCAAAACTAGAGTAAATTCTGTTATTGAAACTCTTTTGTTCAAATTAATGAGCTTTTATTTTCTGTCAGACATAATTATCTCTATAAACTGGGCTTAGAAAAAAATAGCATAATATATGTAACAGGATAGGTGTTGTCTTAGTCAGGGTTTCTATTCCTGCACAAACATCATGACCAAGAAGCAAGTTGGGGAGGAAAGGGTTTATTCAGCTTACACTTCCATACTGCTGTTCATCACCAAAGGAAGTCAGGACTGGAACTCAAGCAGGTCAGGAAGCAGGAGCTGATGCAGAGGCCATGGAGGGATGTTCTTTACTGGCTTGCTTCCCCTGGCTTGCTCAGCCTGCTCTCTTATAGAACCCAAGACTACCAGCCCAGAGATGGTCCCACCCACAAGGGGCCTTTCCCCCCTTGATCACTAATTGAGAAAATGCCTTACAGTTGGATCTCATGGAGGCATTTCCTCAACTGAAGCTCCTTTCTCTGTGATAACTCCAGCTGTGTCAAGTTGACACAAAACTAGCCAGTACAGGTCTATATACTATAAAATCTGCAAGACAATATGTTTTTCAAGGGTTGCAGATTTCTAAAGATATTTTGGTTACTTTGGATTTGTAGGAACTTGACTGAATATTATAAAATTACTTACCAGAACTTCTCAGGGTACCCTTAAGATGTGAGTCAAACTCTATAAAGTAGAGAGCATATCAAATACTCGAAATAGTTTAAAGCACAGCACGATCAACTTGAGTTTTCCATCAAACAGAAATGCATTCTTTTAAACTGAATTGGCTTTTATTTTATTTTATTTTATTGAATTTGGAAAAAAATATTTTTCAGAAAGAAGGTGTTTATCATTAATCCCCTTGAGTTAAGGCAACATTAAATGGAGAATGGAGGCTAGAAAATGTAAGACATATTGAGAGAATTTGGATGTCTGTGGACAAAACATTTCATTGTGCATACATTTTATGTTTTTTTTAACATCTTATGTTCATATTTTTAATCACAAAGTCACAAGTCCTTGAAATGGAACTTTGTACAATGAAGTTCATACCAAAAATATATATGTTGAATTTGTTTAAAAATAAAATTAACATACCTTAGAATTGGGAATGATTAAAAAGCTTTGGGAACTCTGTATGTTTTACATTCGCCAATGATACTAGTGTTGATGAAACATGGTCAAACGTTTCAGATACATTAACTGTAGATATGATGTTACAGCTATGGTCCAGTGAAACTAGGTTACCTCTTGGGCCAGTCATGAAATTTGGTGGCAATGTCTACATTTTTCTAAATTTAATATATGAAAGATGCAATACTAAGACAGTCTTTAAGAACAGCTGAGGCCAGAACTGTGTGACAGAGTTTGAATCCTGGCAAAGAAGCCCCAAGAGGCTGTTGCATGAGAGTTATGAAGGTAAAGTTTAAGCTACTGTAGAGATTCCAGAGTATTAGAAAGGCCAGGATGATGGGACATGATCTAATATCTGGACAAGGACATCTGAAGGTGAGAAATGGAATCAGTTTAAATGCTGAGAAATTCTGTGTGTGCTGAAGATAGCATATGTAGAGGAATTGGGACACCAAAGCTGATTTCTCCATGGAAAGCCCCAGAAATGGAGGATTTCCTTTCTCTGCTTGATTTTGGCTTTTTGTATAATCATCACTTTCTATTCCTAATACTTATTTTTATTTTGTGATAATAATTTTTACATTATTCTATTACGCATAGCAATAACATATTTTTTTACAAGATATCACAATACATTTTTTGATGTGGTAAAATTTTTTAAAGACTATGAGGACTTTTAAAGTTGAACTGTATTTTGCATTATTAAACACACAGAGAACTTTGGAAATAAGGGTTGGTAGTTCATGTCTAAAACATAATGTGATGTGTCTATGTGACCGGTTAACAATGAATGAAGCTGTGATGGTTAATGTTATATACATAAAACAATATAGAATTGCCTGGGAGGGAATCAGAATGAAGGATTGTCTATACTACTTAGTCTGTGAGCATGGTTGTGTGCCTGCATCTTGATTACTTTTAATTTATATGGGGAAGAACTTCCCTTGTTGTGGCACCATTATTTACGATGGGGATTCTGGAGTGTATGAGAATAAAGAAAGCAAATTAAGTTCTAGTAACCATACACGCATCAATTCCTTGATCTCTACTCTTGACTTGTGTCAAGTTTCTGCTACTTCCTGTTGCACTGATGCCCCAACAGTGATGGACTATAGTCTGAATTTGTGTGTAAAATAAACTTTCATGTATCTTGTTTTGGGCAGGATACCTACAGAAAGTTATAAGGTGCTAACATTCTTAATGCAGTTCATGCTTGCCTCAAACTTTCAATACTACTCCATTTTCTCTTCCTCAGTGCTAGTTTTTTTATAAGCCTAATATAATATGACTGAATAAATTTTTTCTTCATTTTTAAACACATTTATTATTATTATTATTATTATTATTATTATTATTACTACTACTATTATTATTATGTGGTAGCATATGTGATCTAGAGCACATGTGGAAGTCAGAGCATCACTTTGCTGAATGCAGTTCCCTCTTTACATTCATGTATGTTCTGAGAATGGAATGAAGGCCATCACAATTGCTTAGCAAGTGCTTTATTTGTTTAGCATCTCATTAACCTCCCGTTTTTTTTTGTTTTGTTTTGTTTTTGATATTGTTTTTGTTTTTTGTTTTGTTTTGTTTTGGACTCAGAACCTCCCTATGTAGCTCAGCATTGCATTGAACTTACACTCATCCTCCTGTCTTTCACGTACATAGATAGTAGGTATGCATTATCATGACCAGTGAAGTTCATTATTTCTATGCTCTATCTGGCCACCGTGAACATTCAGTACTTGGTATTCCATATGAGCTACATTGGCATACTAACTTGCCTTAGTTAGGGATTGTATTTAGGGTGATAAGACATTATGAACAACATCAACTGGGAGAGAAAATGTTTTGGTTCATAGTTCAGTTTGTAATTCATCATACATGAAAGTCACACCAGAAACCCTAGACTGGAATTTGGAGCAGGTAAGACCTGAAGTAGAGGACATGTAGAAAAATTGCATACTGGCATATTCCCCATGTTTTGATCATCCTACTTTTTTTTTTTATAGCATCCAGTACCATCAGTCCAGAGCTGATACTGCCAACTGGGATATCCTTCTATAGAAATCATTAATTAATAAAATTCAACAAAGCCTTTTCCAGGCAAAAGTTTGGTGGGGTTATTTTCTCAATTGAAATTCAATATTCTCAAATGGTTCTGGCTTGTGTGAAGTTGATATTGATTTAGACAGAAGAGGACATTAATGATTATAGCCATAGGCATGATGTGTTAAGGGTAAGAAATGTTGTCTTGGACTTATCATTAACAGGAAGGCTTGCAGCTGCCGAAGTAGATTTGGTAGAGTACTTTATTCTCATGCATGAAGCCTTGGGTTTTATCTCTAAAACTGTATCAAGTAGAGCATGCTGGTACCTCTCTTTAATACTAGCTGTTCTGGAAAATGAAAGCAGGAGGATCAGTGGTTCATAGTCATATTGAGCTATTAAGTGAGATAAAGGACAGTCTGAACTATATGGAATATATCTCGAAAGCAAGTAAGGATTATAATACTATATAATACCAACACACAAACAAAAGCCAGCTTATATCACATGAGACTGTGACTCTCTCAGTTTTATTTAAGCCTCCCCTTACATAATCCAATAGCTCTACCATTGATCTCTATCCACAGTTTACCAGTGGACCTCATGGCTGCACATGTCTTTTTTTTTTTTTTTTTTCCATTTTTTATTAGGTATTTTGCTCATTTACATTTCCAATGCTATACCAAAAGTCCCCCATACCCACCCACCCCCACTCCCCTACCCACCCACTCCTTTTTGGCCCTGGCGTTCCCCTGTACTGGGGCATATAAAGTTTGCAAGTCCAATGGGCCTCTCTTTCCAGTGATGGCCGACTAGGCCATCTTTTGATACATATGCAGCTAGAGTCAAGAGCTCCGGGGTACTGGTTAGTTCATAATGTTGTTCCACCTATAGGGTTGCAGATCCCTTTAGCTCCTTGGGTACTTTCTCTAGCTCCTCCATTGGGAGCCCTGTGATCCATCCATTAGCTGACTGTGAGCATCCACTTCTGTGTTTGCTAGGCCCGGCATAGTCTCACAAGAGACAGCTATATCTGGGTCCTTTCAACAAAATCTTGCTAGTGTATGCAATGGTGTCAGCGTTTGGATGCTGATTATGGGATGGATCCCTGGATATGGCAGTCTCTAGATGGTCCATCCTTTCGTCTCAGCTCCAAACTTTGTCTCTGTAACTCCTTCCATGGGTGTTTTGTTCCCAATTCTAAGAAGGGGCAAAGTGTCCACACTTTGGTCTTCGTTCTTCTTGAGTTTCATGTGTTTAGCAAATTGTATCTTATATCTTGGGTATCCTAAGTTTCTGGGCTAATATCCACTTATCAGTGAGTACATATTGTGTGAGTTCCTTTGTGATTGTGTTACCTCACTCAGGATGATGCCCTCCAGGTCCATCCATTTGCCTAGGAATTTCATAAATTCATTCTTTTTAATAGCTGAGTAGTACTCCATTGTGTAGATGTACCACATTTTCTGTATCCATTCCTCTGTTGAGGGGCATCTGGGTTCTTTCCAGCTTCTGGCTATTATAAATAAGGCTGCTATGAACATAGTGGAGCATGTGTCCTTCTTACCAGTTGGGACATCTTCTGGATATATGCCCAGGAGAGGTATTGCTGGATCCTCCGGTAGTACTATGTCCAATTTTCTGAGGAACCGCCAGACTGATTTCCAGAGTGGTTGTACAAGCTTGCAATCCCACCAACAATGGAGGAGTGTTCCTCTTTCTCCACATCCTCGCCAGCATCTGCTGTCACCTGAATTTTTGATCTTAGCCATTCTGACTGGTGTGAGGTGGAATCTCAGGGTTGTTTTGATTTGCATTTCCCTGATGATTAAGGATGTTGAACATTTTTTCAGGTGCTTCTCTGCCATTCGGTATTCCTCAGGTGAGAATTCTTTGTTTAGTTCTGAGCCCCATTTTTTAATGGGGTTATTTGATTTTCTGAAGTCCACCTTCTTGAGTTCTTTATATATGTTGGATATTAGTCCCCTATCTGATTTAGGATAGGTAAAGATCCTTTCCCAATCTGTTGGTGGTCTTTTTGTCTTATTGACGGTGTCTTTTGCCTTGCAGAAACTTTGCAATTTCATGAGGTCCCATTTGTCAATTCTCGATCTTACAGCACAAGCCATTGCTGTTCTGTTCAGGAATTTTTCCCCTGTGCCCATATCTTCAAGGCTTTTCCCCACTTTCTCCTCTATAAGTTTCAGTGTCTCTGGTTTTATGTGAAGTTCCTTGATCCACTTAGATTTGACCTTAGTACAAGGAGATAAGAATGGATCAATTCGCATTCTTCTACATGATAACAACCAGTTGTGCCAGCACCATTTGTTGAAAATGCTGTCTTTCTTCCACTGGATGGTTTTAGCTCCCTTGTCAAAGATCAAGTGACCATAGGTGTGTGGGTTCATTTCTGGGTCTTCAATTCTATTCCATTGGTCTACTTGTCTGTCTCTATACCAGTACCATGCAGTTTTTATCACAATTGCTCTGTAGTAAAGCTTTAGGTCAGGCATGGTGATTCCACCAGAGGTTCTTTTATCCTTGAGAAGAGTTTTTGCTATCCTAGGTTTTTTGTTATTCCAGATGAATTTGCAAATTGCTCCTTCTAATTCGTTGAAGAATTGAGTTGGAATTTTGATGGGGATTGCATTGAATCTGTAGATTGCTTTTGGCAAGATAGCCATTTTTACAATGTTGATCCTGCCAATCCATGAGCATGGGAGATCTTTCCATCTTCTGAGATCTTCTTTAATTTCTTTCTTCAGAGACTTGAAGTTTTTATCATACAGATCTTTCACTTCCTTAGTTAGAGTCACGCCAAGATATTTTATATTATTTGTGACTATTGAGAAGGGTGTTGTTTCCCTAATTTCTTTCTCAGCCTGTTTATTCTTTGTGTAGAGAAAGGCCATTGACTTGTTTGAGTTAATTTTATATCCAGCTACTTCACTGAAGCTGTTTATCAGGTTTAGGAGTTCTCTGGTGGAATTTTTAGGGTCACTTATATATACTATCATATCATCTGCAAAAAGTGATATTTTGACTTCCTCTTTTCCAATTTGTATCCCCTTGATCTCCTTTTGTTGTCGAATTGCTCTGGCTAATACTTCAAGTACTATGTTGAAAAGGTAGGGAGAAAGTGGGCAGCCTTGTCTAGTCCCTGATTTTAGTGGGATTGCTTCCAGCTTCTCTCCATTTACTTTGATGTTGGCTACTGGTTTGCTGTAGATTGCTTTTATCATGTTTAGGTATGGGCCTTGAATTCCTGATCTTTCCAAAACTTTTATCATGAATGGGTGTTGGATCTTGTCAAATGCTTTTTCTGCATCTAACGAGATGATCATGTGGTTTTTGTCTTTGAGTTTGTTTATATAATGGATTACATTGATGGATTTTCGTATATTAAACCATCCCTGCATCCCTGGAATAAAACCTACTTGGTCAGGATGGATGATTGCTTTAATGTGTTCTTGGATTCGGTTAGCGAGAATTTTATTGAGGATTTTTGCATCGATATTCATAAGGGAAATTGGTCTGAAGTTCTCTATCTTTGTTGGATCTTTCTGTGGTTTAGGTATCAGAGTAATTGTGGCTTCATAAAATGAGTTGGGTAGAGTACCTTCTACTTCTATTTTGTGGAATAGTTTGTGCAGAACTGGAATTAGATCTTCTTTGAAGGTCTGATAGAACTCTGCACTAAACCCATCTGGTCCTGGGCTTTTTTTGGTTGGGAGACTATTAATGACTGCTTCTATTTCTTTAGGGGATATGGGACTGTTTAGATGGTCAACTTGATCCTGATTTAACTTTGGTACCTGGTATCTGTCCAGAAATTTGTCCATTTCATCCAGGTTTTCCAGTTTTGTTGAGTATAGCCTTTTGTAGAAGGATCTGATGGTGTTTTGGATTTCTTCAGGATCTGTTGTTATGTCTCCCTTTTCATTTCTGATTTTGTTAATTAGGATGTTGTCCCTGTGCCCTCTAGTGAGTCTAGCTAAGGGTTTATCTATCTTGTTGATTTTCTCAAAGAACCAACTCCTCGTTTGGTTAATTCTTTGAATAGTTCTTCTTGTTTCCACTTGGTTGATTTCACCCCTGAGTTTGATTATTTCCTGCCGTCTACTCCTCTTGGGTGAATTTGCTTCCTTTTTTCTAGAGCTTTTAGATGTGTTGTCAAGCTGCTAGTATGTGCTCTCTCCCGTTTCTTCTTGGAGGCACTCAGAGCTATGAGTTTCCCTCTTAGAAATGCTTTCATTGTGTCCCATAGGTTTGGGTATGTTGTGGCTTCATTTTCATTAAACTCTAAAAAGTCTTTAATTTCTTTCTTTATTCCTTCCTTGACCAAGGTATCATTGAGAAGAGTGTTGTTCAGTTTCCACGTGAATGTTGGCTTTCCATTATTTATGTTGTTATTGAAGATCAGTCTTAGGCCATGGTGATCTGATAGGATACATGGGACAATTTCAATATTTTTGTATCTGTTGAGGCCTGTTTTGTGACCAATTATATGGTCAATTTTGGAGAAGGTACCATGAGGTGCTGAGAAGAAGGTATATCCTTTTGTTTTAGGATAAAATGTTCTGTAGATATCTGTTAGGTCCATTTGTTTCATAACTTCTGTTAGTTTCACTGTGTCCCTGTTTAGTTTCTGTTTCCACGATCTGTCCATTGATGAAAGTGGTGTGTTGAAGTCTCCCACTATTATTGTGTGAGGTGCAATGTGTGCTTTGAGCTTTACTAAAGTGTCTTTAATGAATGTGGCTGCCCTTGCATTTGGAGCATAGATATTCAGAATTGAGAGTTCCTCTTGGAGGATTTTACCTTTGATGAGTATGAAGTGTCCCTCCTTGTCTTTTTGATAACTTTGGGTTGGAAGTCGATTTTATCCGATATTAGAATGGCTACTCCAGCTTGTTTCTTCAGACCATTTGCTTGGAAAATTGTTTTCCAGCCTTTCACTCTGAGGTAGTGTCTGTCTTTTTCCCTGAGATGGGTTTCCTGTAAGCAGCAGAATGTTGGGTCCTGTTTGTGTAGCCAGTCTGTTAGTCTATGTCTTTTTATTGGGGAATTGAGTCCATTGATATTAAGAGATATTAAGGAAAAGTAATTGTTGCTTCCTTTATTTTTGTTGTTAGAGTTGGCATTCTGTTCTTGTGGCTGTCTTCTTTTTGGTTTGTTGAAGGGATTACTTTCTTGGTTTTTCTAGGGCGTGATTTCCGTCCTTGTATTGTTTTTTTCTGTTATTATCCTTTGAAGGGCTGGATTCGTGGAAAGATAATGTGTGAATTTGGTTTTGTCGTGGAATACTTTGGTTTCTCCATCTATGGTAATTGAGAGTTTGGCTGGGTATAGTAGCCTGGGCTGGCATTTGTGTTCTCTTAGTGTCTGTATAACATCTGTCCAGGCTCTTCTGGCTTTCATAGTCTCTGGTGAAAAGTCTGGTGTAATTCTGATAGGCCTGCCTTTATATGTTACTTGACCTTTCTCCCTTACTGCTTTTAATATTCTATCTTTATTTAGTGCATTTGTTGTTCTGATTATTATGTGTCGGGAGGAATTTCTTTTCTGGTCCAGTCTATTTGGAGTTCTGTAGGCTTCTTGTATGTTCATGGGCATCTCTTTCTTTAGGTTTGGGAAGTTTTCTTCTATAATTTTGTTGAAGATATTTGCTGGCCCTTTAAGTTGAAAATCTTCATTCTCATCAACTCCTATTATCCGTAGGTTTGGTCTTCTCATTGTGTCCTGGATTTCCTGGATGTTTTGAGTTAGGATCTTTTGCATTTTGTATTTTCTTTGATTGTTGTGTCGATGTTCTCTATGGAATCTTCTGCACCTGAGATTCTCTCTTCCATTTCTTGTATTCTGTTGCTGATGCTCGCATCTATGGTTCCAGATTTCTTTCCTAGGGTTTCTATCTCCAGCGTTGCCTCACTTTGGGTTTTCTTTATTGTGTCTACTTCCCTTTTTAGGTCTAGTATGGTTTTGTTCATTTCCATCACCTGTTTGGTTGTGTTTTCCTGTTTTTCTTTAAGGACCTGTAACTCTTTAGCAGTGTTCTCCTGTATTTCTTTAAGTGACTTATGAAAGTCCTTCTTGATGTCCTCTACCATCATCATGAGATATGTTTTTAAATCTGGGTCTAGATTTTCGGTTGTGTTGGGGTGCCCAGGACTAGGTGGGGTGGGAGTGCTGCGTTCTGATGATGGTGAGTGGTCTTGATTTCTGTTAGTAGGATTCTTACGTTTGCCTTTCGCCATCTGGTAATCTCTGGAGCTAGCTGTTATAGTTGTCTCTGTTAAGAGCTTGTTCTTCAGGTGACTCTGTTAGCCTCTATCAGCAGACCTGGGAGGGTAGCTCTCTCCTTAGTTTCAGTGGGCAGAGTATTCTCTGCAGGCAAGCTCTCTTCTTGCAGGGAAGCAGGTACCCAGATATCTGGTGTTCGAACCAGACTCCTGGCAGAAGTTGTGTTCCACTCACTAGAGGTCTTAGGATCACGTGTGGAATCCTGTGTGGGCCCTTGCGGGTGTCAGGCGACTCAGCTGGCAAGGTAGCCCGGGGCTCGAGTGGAGTGGAAGGGGTTTGTGCCCCAGATCAGGCCCGGGTAGCCTGCTTCCCTATGTACCGCAGTCTCAGGTTCCACGCGATTGGATTGGGGCAGGCGCTGTGTTCCACTCACCAGAGGTCTTAGGGTCCCGTGGGGAGTCCCGTGTGGGCCCTTGCGGGTGTTGGGCAAGACTCTGCTGGCAAGGTAGCCCGGGGCTCGAGTCTCGAGTCGAGCGGAAGGGACTTGTGCCCCAGATCAGGCCCGGGTAGCCTGCTTCCCTATGTACCGCAGTCTCAAGTTCCGCGCGATTGGATTGGGGCAGGCACTGTGTTCCACTCACCAGAGGTCTTAGGGTCCCGTGGGGAGTCCCGTGTGGGCCCTTGCGGGTGTTGGGCAAGACTCTGCTGGCAAGGTAGCCCGGGGCTCGAGTCTCGAGTCGAGCGGAAGGGACTTGTGCCCCAGATCAGGCCCGGGTAGCCTGCTTCCCTATGTACCGCAGTCTCAAGTTCCGCGATTGGATTGGGGCAGGCACTGTGATCCACTCACCAGAGGTCTTAGGGTCCCGTGGGGAGTCCCGTGTGGGCCCTTGCGGGTGTTGGGCAAGACTCTGCTGGCAAGGTAGCCCGGGGCTCGGAGTCTCGAGTCGAGCGGAAGGGACTTGTGCCCCAGATCAGGCCCGGTAGCCTGCTTCCCTATGTACCGCAGTCTCAAGTTCCGCGATTGGATTGGGGCAGGCACTGTGTGTCCACTCACCAGAGGTCTTAGGGTCCCGTGGGGGAGTCCCGTGTGGACCCTTGCGGGTGTTGGGCAAGACTCTGCTGGCAAGGTAGCCCGGGGCTCGAGTCTCGAGTCGAGCGGAAGGGACTTGTGCCCCAGATCAGGCCCGGTAGCCTGCTTCCCTATGTACCGCAGTCTCAAGTTCCGCGCGATTGGATTGGGGCAGGCACTGTGGTCCACTCACCAGAGGTCTTAGGGTCCCGTGGGGAGTCCCGTGTGGACCCTTGCGGGTGTTGGGCAAGACTCTGCTGGCAAGGTAGCCCGGGGCTCGAGTCTCGAGTCGAGCGGAAGGAAGGGACTTGTGCCCCAGATCAGGCCCGGGTAGCCTGCTTCCCTATGTACCGCAGTCTCAAGTTCCGCGCGATTGGATTGGGGCAGGCACTGTGATCCACTCACCAGAGGTCTTAGGGTCCCGTGGGGAGTCCCGTGTGGACCCTTGGGGGGTGTTGGGCAAGACTCTGCTGGCAAGGTAGCCCGGGGCTCGAGTCTCGAGTCGAGCGGAAGGGACTTGTGCCCCAGATCAGGCCGGGTAGCCTGCTTCCCTATGTACCGCAGTCTCAAGTTCCGCGCATTGGATTGGGGCAGGCACTGTGGTCCACTCACCAGAGGTCTTAGGGTCCCGTGGGGAGTCCTGTGGACCCTTGCGGGTGTTGGGCAAGACTCTGCTGGCAAGGTAGCCCGGGGCTCGAGTCTCCGAGTCGAGCGGAAGGGACTTGTGCCCCCAGATCAGGCCCGGGTAGCCTGCTTCCCTATGTACCGCAGTCTCAAGTTCCGCGCGATTGGATTAGGGCAGGCGCTGTGTTCCACTCACCAGAGGTCTTAGGGTCCCGTGGGGAGTCCGTGTGGGCCCTTGCGGGTGTTGGGCAAGACTCTGCTGGCAAGGTAGCC
>JAJIBD010006686.1:0-35737 GCA_021461705.1 Cryptotis parvus | reverse complement strand
GTTCCTAATTATCTGATATCTACTAATATATTTCCTCAATGACTTCCCATTTCCAAAAAAAGAAAGAAAAGGGTAAGAACTGACATAGGGTAGCAATACTTCTTAAATGGAATAGTGTCTAGAATTTTTTATTTTAATCCAATCTAATGTGATTAAACTGTACAATTCAGTTCACACTTATACTGACTGCATACCAAGTACTTAAAATACAAATTTAAATGATTATTTGCATACACACCTCCCAAAAAATACACCAACAATCTAACAAGTGAAATAAATTGTAAAACACGTTGGTAGAAGTGAATTTATATTACTACATATCTGAATCAGTTACATTGCTGTAATCCATATATTAATTATTGTATTCTAAATATCACACGCATCCTGTTTAAAAGAACAGGAGGACCTTGTCATTTGTAATTCTTAGAACTTATGAACTCAGTAAAGATTTTAAAAAATCAAGGACTAACTGAAAGTATAATGAACAGCACCCCAAATCATTAGTTTCAAGAAGAGCAATCTCAATTTTTTAATGTTAAATAATCCTTTTCCTATCACTGTTGAAAGAACTCTATGTCTTTTCTCACCAATGAAAATAAAAACAAGCTGTTTCGGTCATATGATTTAGTTTGGCTTCAGAATTGGCAGGCATGAATTTGCCTGGCATAGCCTGACTCAGAGAGGCCTATCAGATAAGCCTGAGTGCTAACACTAAGTCAAAGTATTGGGAAACACTCTTTAGCAAGCTTCAAAAACCCTGGTGCTCCTCATGGAAATAAAAGCTAATTGCAATTTTTAAAAGGTATGCAGAAATTGCTAAATACTAGAGGACAAAAACACACTTTCTGCTTTGCATTTAATTTATAAAAGAACACTTTAATATAAAATATGACTTTATCACTAATAACTACTTTAGAACTATCCATTTCCACAAAGACTTGTTTTCTTCTTCCGTGGCACTCTATTTCTGTTAAATAGCTATAATCTTAATTGATGGCTTCAAATTATTCTTAATTTGGGAAAAATTTGAAAAAAATTTTGAAAAATTTGAAAAATTTGAAAAAAAATAATAGGACATCAAAGCACTGGGATGAACAAATAAAACCGAGGCAATAATAAATAGTACAGAATTCCAAAGAACTGAAGAGAAAAGAGGTTAATTATTAGTGGCATTCCTTTCATGTTGCTTTCCTTCAAAATGTGTAGAATTTCTAATAGAGCTGTCAATTTTGGAAATTAAAAGATAGTAATCCATCAAGTAAAATTTAAACAAGTCTTGGGGCTCTCAAAATGGGAACATTTTAGAATAATATCATATGATACAACATTCTAAAATATGGCATCATTGAGGAAGCTATATTTAGAACATTATGCCATATGCAATAGGTATTTATATTCAATGTTTTCTCCATATTTTTGATGTAATTCTTGTTTTCATTTTTAGTTGTACAATTGATATTAACTACTGGTCAAATGAACGGAGGTAGGTATTCCCTCGTTGTCTGTGAGAGTTCTTTGGTTTTGGCCAATGCTTCTTTTGCAGGCCGACAGTTCTTGGTTTGATGTGACCTCATCTGTTTACCTTCCTTAATTGTTTGGCTAATGGATCATTGCTTCAATCACTGGAAAATATATCTAGATTCAGTGTTATCAAGGTTACTGCCTATGTTTTCTTAGTCGTACAGTGCATAGCTTCAGATCTAATACCAAGAACCTCAATTCATATTTAAGAGACTTTGTGAATGATGCAACACAGGGGTCAAGTTCATGTTTTGCCTTTGACTTAACAGTTTTCCATCACCTTTTGTGAAGAGTCCTTCCTTGTTCGCTTAATGTATTTTTTACTCCATTATGAAGAGTGGCTTTCCATATACCTGAGATCCATCTCTGAACTCTCAATTCTATTACATTGGTCTGACTCCATCTTTTACTTTAGAACCCAATGCCTTGATTATTAACAAAACATACATATTAACAAGACATACATAAAGTCGGTAAGCATATGGGAAAAAATGCTCTGTATATCACTCATCATGGGGGGGAAATTAAATCAAAACAATGAGCTATAACTTCTCTCATACACAAAATAAATTAACAAAAAACAGTTTGTGTTGGAGTGTATGTGCAGAAGAAGACATTTTTAATTGAAATGGAAAAGTTTACTGGCACCACTTGTCTGTCTCCTTTTTCACAGTAACAAACTATACATCAAATTATGTGTGAACATAGTAACTATTATGAATTTTATCAACAGAAATTGTCAGGTCACTATGCAGAAGCAAATGACCTTACTTGAATATATTAGCATTGCATTCTCCTTTAATAGTTTTTAAAAAGATCGAATTAATTATAGGAAAAAAATTAAGAATATTTTGAAATCAAAACTACTAAGATGAAATGTATTGACCAGTTGGCCATAGTATCTTCTTTGGAGAAAAAGAATTACTCGTGAAAAAAACTTATCAAAAGAGGGTTACTGAAATGTCAAGTTGAAAACAAACTTAATTAAGAATTTGTTACTCTAGGAGAGAAATTAAAAAATCTGAGCACCTATGATGTAAACCAGAAAATTATCTCGCTAACATAAATTAAAATTTGCTGAACTAATAAGGATAATCTTATTTTTGTATGATAAATCATAAATCATATTTCAATAATAAAATGCCACTAAAATTTCTATTTTAAGACAACTTTCTTGAATGAATGGAAATATCCACACTTCTAATCCACAAATCTAGAATTATTCTGTAGCAAATATAAAGTTCAAGAAAGCAATGGGGAACTTTTTTCAGCTGCAAATTCTCTGGCAATGAACACTTGACCATTAACTTTAGAATTGACACCCACTAAAAAGAATAGTATTGATACAATTTATCAGGGATTTTTTCAAACTGAAAGAATCTCTATCAGATACTTTACAAATACTATGCATCTTCAATACTATTCGCACTGCCCTCCTGTCCTTCGCCAACTATAAGAACCAAGATGACTGCCCTCCGACGCCCTGATGGATCTATCACATCTTCCAGAAAGGCAATGGAGAAGATTATCCAGGACTTCTACTCAAATCTTTTTGATAGCCACATCCACCTGCCCAATACCAAATTCCACAGGATGGATACGTCATTCCCAACGTTCTCCCTTCTGAAATAAGACATGCCATCTCATCGGTAAAGAAGGGAACAGCACCAGGCGGAAGACAAAGTCAGACCCGAACATCTGAAGAATCTGCCATCGGTGCTCATCAATACACTAGCTTCGGCTCTTCACCGCTACCTGTCCGAATGCAAGGTGCCTCCCAATGGAAAACCAGCAGGACAGTTCTACTGTTCAAGAAGGGAGACATTCATGACATCGGCAACTATCGCCCCATCTGCCTGTTGTCTGTCATCTACAAGCTGTTTACACGAGTCATCCCTGAACAGGATTAGCAGAACACTAGATGAAGGTCAACCATGCGAGCAAGCAGGTTTCCGGAAAGGATTCAGCACAATCGACCATATCCACACAGTAACCAAGCTCATTGAGGTTTGTAGGGAGTACAAGATGCCGCTCTGTCTCACGTTCATTGATTTAAAGAAAGCCTTTGATTCTGTGGAGACTGAAGCAGTCATCGAAGCCCTAGTCAAACAGGGTGTTCAAACCCAATACATCAAGATCCTTCGTGAGCTGTATTACGGATTCACCACCAGGATCTCACCATTCTACAAAGAAGTGATCATTGATGTCAAAAGAGGGGTTCGACAGGGTGATACCATCTCACCAAAACTCTTCAGTGCCACCCTCGGGAACATCAGTGAGACAATTAGAATGGGAAGGAATGGGAGTGAAGATAGATGGTCGGGCAACTACCACCACCTCCGCTTCGCTGATGACATCGTTCTAATAACACCAAACATTAGCCAAGCGGCACAAATGCTGGCTGACTTTGACCGAGAATGTGGAAAGGTAGGTCTACAGCTGAATCTGAAGAAAACTATGTTCATGAGAAATGAACTAGTTCCAGAGGCCCCATTCTCTCTCAATGGAACAAACATCTCTGAATGCAGCAGTTATGTATACCTAGGTCGAGAAGTCAACATGATGAATGACTTAAAACCTGAGCTGCGCCAGGAGGAAGAGAGCGGCATGGAATGCCTTCAAAGGCATCGAAGAAATAGCTAAAAGGACAAAGAACCTCCGGCTCCGGGCACATCTCTTCGACTCCCACCGTTCTCCCTGCATTAACATACGCCTCAGAGACCTGGGCCCTACGAAAGCAGGATGAGAATGCTATTCGGGTCTCCCAGAGAGGCATCGAAAGAGCTATGCTTGGAATATCACGTCTCACTCAAGTGAGAGAAGGAATCGGAGTTCTGACCTCCGTCGCTATTCCAGAATCAGGGACGCTGTCTCGTTTGCCAAGGCATCGAAAAATCAGATGGGCTGGACATGTAATGCGATTTGGAGACAACCGCTGGACTAGAGCCGTTACCGACTGGATCCCACGGGATGTCAAAAGATCGCGTGGCCGCCCACCTACAAGATGGTCAGACTTCCTTGTTAAGACCCTGAAGGAGCGGTTTGAGGCTCTTCATATTCCTGAATCAACCAGATGCCATTGGGGCTACATTGGCACGTGATAGGGTCCAATGGGAAATGTTACTGTGCGCCCCGCTCGAGCAAATCGATGAGTAACGGGATTCAAGTGATCAAGTGATCAAGTGATCAAGTGATGCATCTTCAAAAAATGTCTATTTAAAAATCTATGTGATGTCTCTAAAAACGGCTACCTAGTACATACTTCAGATATAATCATTTGTGAAACGGAATATAAACTAAAATGCATTTGATATGTTTTAGGGAAATCTCAAAATAGGACTGTAATATCAAATAAGAATACTATCAAAGGCCTCTGATAGAATAAAGGCCTTTTATTCTATAGATAGAATAAATGTTCCCTGTAATAGTGGGACCATGTGGGGTTTTGGCCAATCAAGCATTACTGGAAACATTTATTGTGGCTTCTGAGTAAAAGTTCTCACTAAACTTAAGAACCTTTCCTTTAGAAAATTCCTATTTATTTCCCTTTTCTCTTCCTTCCTTCCTTTCTTCCTTCCTTCCTTCCTTTCTCTTCTTTCCTTCCTTCCTTTCTTTCTTCCTTCCTTCCTCCTTCCTTCCTTCCTTCCTTCCTTCCTTACTTCCTTCCTTCCTACCTTCCTTCCTTCCTTCCTTCACCTTCCTTCTTTCCCTTCCTCCCTCCTTCCCTCCCGCCCTCCCTACCTCTCCCCTCTCTCCCCTCCCCCCTCCCTCCCTTCCTTCCTTTCATACGTTTTTGGAGCCACAGATGTTTATTGTACAAGCATTCACCCCAACCTAGCCCAGCAGCTCACCTTCCTGGCACATTCTGGACATTGAGCACATCACTGTAGATCAGTGACCGGGCACGGCCAGGAATGTGATGTATGTTTGGGAGTTGACCAACTAGTCTCTAGTCCAGCCCACATCATCCATCAGCCTGGAGATGTCGGAATCCTGCAACTTTGAACCCATGATCAGTTACTTTTGGGTCCTTGGCTCCTTCTTGCTCAGGGTGTACTTCTTGCCCTCCTTGCCCAACCACTTGTGGAATATGGCCATCAAGAGTCCAATGGCCTGGTCTAGTGGACATGCCACGGTGAGGGTGGGGCTCAGAGTGCTGCAGGCAGACAGGGAGCAGCCAGTGTCCCACTTTCTTTCCGATCTTTCACCTCTCCAGTTATTCCAAAGCTCCTATGTGCTAGATGGAGTATCCACAGAATGAAGAGAAATAACTATGCTGAAATCTTCCAGGACAGCAAAGAAAGACATCACTCTGTAAAGCTTTTGTTTAATTTTGCAGTATAGCCATCACTAGAGGTTCATCCTCTATTTCTTTTCATTTTTCTGTTACTGGTCTATCCACTGATACTCAGGGGATGCTCCTGGATTGGTGCTTGGGATTATTCCCAGGAATTCTGCTTGGTCATGCAATGCCAGAGGATCACATCCAGCACTCCTGAATGCAAGCTCAGTCCCCACCACTTTGAGCAACATAATCAGTCCCTGGAACTAAACCTGTTTAATGCTGATCAATACAGGTTGGTTTCTTTTTAATTCCATAGATATTTATAATTAGACATTTTCACATCCAGTCAAATAACAGGCTTGTCTTCACCGGGGCCTCTTCTCCAGGGACCTGGATGGTTGATGGTCTGACAGAAAAAGACTGCCCCCCTGAGATGAAGCCAGAGCCACAGCAGAGCCTGGTAAGCTACCAGTTGTGTATTCAATATGCCAAAAACAGTAACAATGATGGACCTCATTCCCAACGAATGGAGATGTTACTGGGCGCCCTCTAGAGCAAATCAATGAACAAAGGGAAGAGAAGTGATACAAGTGAATCAAATAATATGTATGCATTTTAAAGCTGTTATCCTTGAAAAATGTTAGAGAAAAGACCATCAAATTTCATTCAAGATATATGACTGGGGACAGTTGGGTTTCTTTTTTGTCAGTGTCCAGAATGACGTTTTTACTTTATATCCAAGAGCCACTACTGCTATGGGGACCGTATATACAATATTGAGTTTTTGAATCAGCAATAGTCACAAGCCTCGTAAGAGACTGGAAGCCTAGAACTATCTCTTTAGTCCAATATGTAGTATTTCTAGAATAAAGAGACAAAGGAAAGTCCCAAAAAATTTGCAATTGTTAACAATTTCAAGGAAGTAAAGGATACTAGAGGCTGAGGTCATAGAAAAGATAGTAAACCAAAGTTTCAAGATCATATTTTATACAGTGCACACACATAATTATGCGTATGTGTTTGTATCTGGGCCAATGTACATATCTGTATATGATTTTCCTGTGCAGATAAAAAATGGGTATTTTAAGGGAACTTCATTTTTATGTCAGTTACTTGACTTTTTATCTCTAAATAGGCTTTCTAGATATGTTTACAGACTTAGAATGAGGTAGGTAATTGTCCTGAAAACCAGCACTGCCATTACGGGGAATTTCTAGGGTCAAGAGACTCTTTCTTGGGAAGTTACATTTGCAGAAAGAGAAGTCAGAGAAGGTAATTGCAAAGAGAAAGTGGGTATAAATCACTTTGATATTTCTGAGTGGCTTTTACCAGCTAGAGCTGATCTTGATAACACTTGCATGTCTACTGGTCTTCTTTTCTATTCTCCTTCCTCTTCCTTGTATTACTTTATATTTTGCTTTCAAACAGTGAATCCTTTGGATTAATGATGCCCACAAAGTACACATATTTTCTTGAGAGAGGCAATATCTCATGATCATGCTATACACATGTCATTCCATCAGATATGAGCAGGTTGCGTTGTTCTACCCCAGATGCCATGTTCTACACACATTGACTTCTAAAGAAAAATGTTTCAAAATAAACAAAAGATAAGCACACACAAAATCCCATTGCCTTTATCAACTAGGATGATCTGTTTCTTGAAGCTCTATCTAGTGCTGTAGCAAAATTATTTTGAAAACATTTTTTAAATACGTGCTCAACAGCTTCCATGGGCACTCCTATGTTAGTGAGTGACTTCCTGCAAAGTGGGAACCCAGCAGTTTCTTCTGAAACTATGTATTATCTATTTAACAATAAAAATCTCGCAACATTCTGGCTTCAGAGATGGACAAATGAACCCACAAAAAACTTTTGTTTGATATTGGTCTTTAAAGTATTTAGTTTAAATATTAATATTAATATGAAGCAGGTGCCCTTGGGCTCAACTTGCATCAGACAGGACATATGGAGATGTTACTGGTGCCCGCTCCAGCAAATCGATGATGAACGGGAAGACAGTGATACAGTGATGAACAAGTATGTTAATAATATGAGTTATTTACTTTAATATTAATATGATAATAATAATATGAGTTATTTACTTTAACTATACTATTTAATATTAATATTAAAGTAAATAACTTAAATATTACCCCTGATACTATACCATCCCACATATCAAAATAAAATGAAAATCAATTTTGACACATTAGTAGCATTAAAAATATCTCACAAGATATGTTCATAGTTCTAAGATTTATGATATAAACAAATATATTTTTCTAATATCATTTTAGAACGTCTTTGGGAATATAAAATTTAATGTCAAACATATCCATTTCAAAATGTGTAAATAGGGCCGGAGCTATAACACAGTATTAGACTGTTTGCCTTGCTGCATCCAACCTGGATTCAATATCTGAGGTACTATACGGTACCCTGAACATTTCCAGGAGTAACTGGAAAGTGCAGAACCAGGAGTATCCCCAAAACCAGGTCCCACCCTATTGGGTGGGACCCAAAAAAGCAAAAAATAAGACATAACAAAATTTGTAAATAATATTATTAATTAGAACTTACATACAAAATATCTGATAATATGCATACAAACTGCATCAACTTCTTAAACTTTAAAATACATGGAGAATAATTTATATTCTATGTGACTGAATAATTTATATTCTACTTTTCCTCACTTCTCCTTTATTTTCAATACATATCTTTGATATTTTTTCATTTAGAACAATATATTTTGAAATGACATAATTAAATATTACTGGTGGTCTTTTTATTATTATCATGTATTAATTTTCACTTGATGACTTTCTTCTCCTTTGAAAAGAAAGCTTCTAAGACTGATTTATTATAGTAGCATGCTTATCCGATCATCAGTAAAGCATCTATGCTATGTGACAGTTTTTAAAATAAAGAATCTGAAGTCAGGTACAAGCAGTAGCAAATGATTCTAAAATATACTAAATTGTCATAAATAAGTTGTGGGAAATTATGCAAAAGATCATTTAGCAGAAATTTATAATATATCTTACAAAGCTTTTCTCAAGCTTATTATTTAAAATAATTTACCTATTCTTTTTCTCATGTCCATATAAAGGTAATGTGCAGTGACCTACTGTGAATCCCAGCAATTGAAAATGGTCTCATGAACACATTTGAGATTTCCTTTTACAAGGCTCCTTACAATTGTTTAACACTGCATATTGCTGAAAGAGTCGGAGCTTTCTCTCAAAGGTACAGTGCACTGTCCTGCACTTTGAAAATTTTCAGACCTAGAGTCACTTGGTTACTACATTAGGCTACAAGAATATAGTAAGTAAGCACCGTAGGGGGGCCAAAGTATCCTTTCTGAGCTAGGGAGGTTTAGATAATGGACAAACAATGATGGATTTCATGATGATGGATTCATTTGATTTTCACTGCTCTTCCAGAATCTCCATTAGATGACTTCTGAACATAGTGTACTCATTCCTTTTATATCTGTCAAAGTACAATTTCCAGGCAAAGTCTTGATTTTGAGAGTACTACACAGTTTCCTATAGATGTCTGAGTTACTCAGATTCGGTTGGTAATAATAGTCATCTCTCCTAACTATTACAATATGCCCTTTCTAAAAAGCACAGTCCTATCTATCCACATAGAGATGCCTTGAAAGAAAAGTCTAAACACTAGTTACTTTTTTTCTGGCATATTTATTTAAAATAAATATTTTAAATAACCTGTTATTGGTTTTGTCTTTATTTTAATAATGTCTTTAAATATTGTATCATAAGATTATTTCCCTACATATACTTATTTGGTTATTAGCAAATGACATTTGTTGTCAAACAACACAGAACCCTGATCTTGATTCTGTTGACAATTTTATTAGCATCTTAAAATATGAACAAGTACAATCTGTATGAGGAATACAGAAAAATAGTGGAAGATTGAAAATGGAAAATGCTCATATGGCAATAAATCATTTTTGTCTGTTTGTGTTTAGGGACACACTGGGCAGGGGACACACTGGGCAGTGTTCAGGAATAAGTCCTGTCTCTGCACTCAGGGATAAGTCCTGATGGTTCTTTGGGGACCATATGGAATACGAGGAATTGACCACAGTTGATGCAGTACTATCCTTCCAGTACTTTTTATCACAGTACTTTATATTGGCTAGTAACTTGACTTAATTTTAATCATTTGACCATTCAAATTATATCATTTCATTACTGAGGTTTTAAGTATACCCTGTATTTGTATATGTATATATAAAAACAAGTATATTTTATATCTTATCTTAACTATGACTAATTAAAATATTGTGAAGAATGTTTAATCTGGCATACTCATTATAAGAACTAAAGTTTACCGAAGATGAGTGCTGCCCTTATCCATAACTTATTAAGAGTTGTTAAACAACAAAAGAAAAACAGCCGTTTCTTAACATTAAAGATTAACCTTAAAACCTAACATTAATTATAAAACCAAGGGTCAAAAGATATTCACAATGATATGTTTAAAGAATAATAACTTGGATTTACTATACAGTTGAAACTATATGCTATCCTAATTTGCAGCATGAGCAACCAGCATTAATTATTCTATTACAGCTAACATCTCCGCACAAACTATTTAAATTTACATATAAGTATCATTCCTCTGGAGATCCAGATAATGGGCAACTTTGCCACATTATTTCACAGTAACTTGAGTTTCCAAACTACATCCTCAACAATGTGCTTATTTGTAAAACTATTGATGAAGCATACTAGCACCTATTTCTTTAACACTACCATGTACATTCTAAATATATCTGAAACATTAAATTGAAACTATTAATATATCATTTTTATTCACATATGTATTATGCACATATATTACACCTGTGTATGCATGTGGGTCTGTATGTAAACATATAGACAAAGAATACTTTCACAAAAGTAGAATTTTTTTTTTCCTATTCTGGCCAGTAGGTTCTAGTAAGTGAATACCAGAAACTAAGCAGAAGGCTAGATAAAAGTCAACCATTAAAATATAAAACAGCATGGTATTGGAATAAAAACAGACCTGTGGACCTATGGAATAGAATAGAGTATCCTGACACCCAACCTCAAACACATGATCATTTAATCTTTTGATAAAGGTGCAATGAGTCTAAAATGGAGTAAGGAAAGCCTCTTCAACAAGTGGTGTTGGGAAAACTGGGCAGCAACGTGTAAAAAAAATGAATTTGGACCTGTGTCTAACACCATGCACAAAAATCAGATCAAAATGGACTAAAGATCTCAATATCAGACTTGAATCCATAAAGTACATTGAAGAAAATATAGGAAAAACCCTCCCACGACATTGAAGCTAAAGGCATCTTCAAAGGTGAAACATCACTAACAAAGCAACTAGAAGAAAAGATAAACATATGGGACTACATGAAACTGAAAAGCTTCTGCACCTCAAAAGAAACAGTGACTAAGATACAAAAGCAGTCCACAGAATGGGAAAGAATATTCACCCAATACCCATCTGATAAGGGGTTAATATCCAGGATATATCAGGCACTGGTAGAACTTTTACAAGAAGAAAACAAACAACCCCATCAAAAAATGGGGACAAGAAATGAACAGAAACTTCAGCAAGGAAGAAACTTCGAATGGCCAAAAAACATATGAAAAAATGCTCATCATCACTAATCATCAGAGAGATGCAAATCAAAACAACAATGAGATACCACTTTACACCACAGAGACTGGCACATATTCAAAAGAGCAAGAACAACAAGTGCTGGCGTGGATGTGGGGAAAAGGGGACACTCATCCATTGTTGGTGGGAATGCCGGCTGGTACAGCCTTTCTGGAAAACAATATGGACTTTCCTCCAAAGACTAGAAATTGAACTCCCATTTGACCCAGCCATACCACTCCTGGGAATCTACTCTGGGAAACCAAAAATACGCAGCGGAAACACCATCCCCTACTTTTATGTTCATAGCAGCATTATTCACAATAGCCAGAATCTGGAAGCAACCAGAGTGCCCGAAAATCGATGACTGGATAAAGAAGCTTTGGTACATCTACACAATGGAATACTATGCAGCTGTTAGGAAAAATGAAGTTATAAAATTTGCCTATAAATGGATGGACATGGAGAAGATTATGTTGAGTGAAATTAGCCAGAAGGAGAGAGACAGATACAGAATGACTGCATTTATTTGCATGGCATAAATATATATGTACATATTATGATACCAATATCCAAGGTCAAGTGAAACATATATCAGGAGGTCTTGTCAAAGGTGGAGATTATCACAAACGTGTGGGAGTCAGAGTTTAGGTAAGACAGAAAATGGAACAGGGGGGCTAACAATAGTCGAGGGGTACTAATGCCAACCTAGAACTGAGCATTAAATAGAGGCAAAAGGATACAAATGACAACCTTTTAATGTATGTTCTGTAATCCATAGTCTGGAAGGGAAGGAAAAGAGAAAGAGAGAGAAAGGGAAAGAAATAAAGAACCTGCCATGGAGCAGGGCTGGGGAAGGGGAGGGAACCGGGGATGTTGGTGGTGGGAGATGGGCACTGGTGGAGGGACGGGTGCTGAAACACTGTATGACCAAAACCCAAACATGAACTTTTTAATTGTATATCTTTTTTATTTGTATATCTCACGGTGGTATAATAAAATACTTAAAAAAAAATAAAATAAAATATTGAAAAAAAAAATAAAATAAAATCTATACCAATTTGCTGAACATGAATTTCCAGGAGTTTGCTTTTTGGCTAATGAATCTTTTTTTTTTCTTCAAGTTTCCAGGCTCACAAAGAAGAAGAGCAGAGGGCTGGCAACACTGGCTTAATTATCCCCATCAGTCTCAGAGACAAGGCGTTTAAGAGTTTTAGCTGCGGTAAACACTCCCCTGATAGCAGATAAGAAATCTGCTGAAAGGCAGTTTTGTCTGGGGAAACCTCAGGGGCACAACAGTTAATCATTAGTGCAATATTGTATATGCATTACTACATCAAAGGAAACAGAGCCTGTATTCCATTGTGAAGATTTTCTGTATTTTCTTAAGGTAAGAAAACTAATGAATGCCAACCCAAAAGAGGGGGAAAAGGGTTAAAACCAGGCTGCTGATGGAAACAAAACACGTTTTACCTTTCATTATTTCTTTAGCTTTTCCCTAGGAAAAATGCCATTACTGAGTCTTTGTTTGGTTTTGAATATGTGCTAGGGAGAAAGACAGAAGTTTCCACTGAAGTCAAAGATATGTGTTTCAAGAAGAATTAGCATTTTTGTATTAAATACACTACAGAGTCAGAATATCACATAACCTTATTCCATCACAATGGTAAGGCTAGAATTAAAATAATGCCCTTTCATCTTTATCAGGGCTGAGTTTGTTTAGGTAACTACTGGTGGAAAACTGACACTGTAAGGAAGGTCCCTAACAAAGAACCACTCTGCCATGTCAAAATGAAGCTATACACAATGACCTCCAAATCCCTCGGGTTAGTAGATATCTCATAGACCCATAATTGGAGATAATCTTAGAACCCTTCAAAGTCTTCCAAATATCTCTCCAAGGTGAACTTTCACTCACTCTCAAGTCTATCTCTGTATACAAAGAAAACAAAATAATTCATTCCAGAGTGAAAAAAATAGGACTGTATGTTTGTATTCTAACCCCCATTCTACAGGTTGTTTCTTTTTTTTTTAGCAAAACCAGAATTTATTGTTACAATTCATCTAGTTCCTCCATCCTAATTTAAACATAACAAGTATAAGGAGATTATCTGCAAGGGCAATGCATATAATATGGTTTTCAAAGTGCATGCTTTGTTTTTTTTTAATATTTTATTATACCACTGTGAGATATACAATTACAAAGATGTTCATAAGATGTACATATTTGGGTTTCGGTCAGTGTTCCAGCACCCATCCCTTCACCAGTGCCCATTTCCCACCACCAAAGTCCCCGATTCCCTCCCCCTCCCTAGCCTGCCTCTATGGCAGGCTCTCTCTCTCTCTCTCTCTCTCTCTCTCTCTCTCTCTCTCTCTCTTCCCTTACACATTGTGGATTACAATACATACATTTAGAGGTTGTCGTGTGTATCTTTTTGTCACTACAGGTTACTTCGTGCTAGCTCCAAATGTCTAATCTTGTTTCCTACATTATTTTCTTGTTTCCCTCATATTATTGGAAGTCATCTCTTTTATTGCCTAAAATATATTAGCAGTTATTTTAATCATTGCGATGTTCAATCTAACATTTAGCACCAAGTGAGCCGTCAGTGTTTCTAATTGTCTGAACGTAGCAGAAATAATTTTCTTATAGACCACTTCTAACTGTTCTCAGGGGGTAAACATGGATCTGGGCCCAGGAGTCTCTAGTATGGGTCTTGACAGAACCTTTCATTGCTGGAAGTTAGGCCTTCTTCACGCATAGGATATACTCCAGTCTGTTGAGTAGTTTCTCCAGCATGGACATAGTCTACACTTATTCATTATTATTGTGTAGATATTTACAGATATGTTAAGGAATGCATGATAATCTTTTCCCATCACAAAGGTATGGCTAGGGGCCGGAAAGATAATAGAGTGGGTAGGGAGTTTGTCTTGCAAATGGCTGACCAGTTTGATCCCCAGCATCACATACGGTCCCCTAGCACTGCCTGGAGTAAATCCTGAGTGCAGAGTTAGGAGTAACCCCTGAGCACCACTAGCTTTGACCCAAAAAGCAAACAAAAAAAAGTATGGCTTTTTTTAAATATGAGATACATAGAGAACAAGGTTTAACTAACATTTATTATATGTTATATGCTGTATTTGTTATATATGCTATATAATAATTTATTATGAAACAAGAATGATCTTATTATAGATTTTTCTCACAATGAATATAAATCAAGTGATTAACATATAGCTACCCTTTAAGTATGTGTATGTAAAATAATTTACATAATCAATTTTCCATTTATAATGGAAGATTTAATGGCATACACTGGAGTCTAGTTTGTGATTTAGGCTGAAAAATACATCTCATTTAAGTACTTATCGCCACATACATTTCTAGTGACTTACATATTAGTCTCATTTCATTAATGTTTCTCAAGAACATTTTCAATATTTTATTTTTGGATTTTTTCAGTCAAACCCAACAATGTTCAGGAGTTACTCCTGATTCTGCACTCAGGAATTACCCTGGCAGTGCTAAAGGGAACCAAATGGGATGCCAGGGATCGAACCCAGGTCAGCCATGTGCAAAGCAAATGCCTTACCCACTGTACTATCACTCTGGCTCCTGGAAAATTTTACCTTATTTTTTTAAATTATGACCAAACCTAAAATGAATTCCTGATGAGGTTACACAAACACTAAAATAAGTTAAATGTTATTGATGGTGTTAAGGTTTATTTTTAATTCCTTTGTTTGAACAAAGGTGTGATCCCAATTCTACGTTAAAATCTATTTCTTAAAAAATGAACTCAAAGTTTTAGTAGAAAATGTTTTTGTAATAAAATTTTAGTAACGTTTATATGACTTTAATAAATTTGGTTGTCTCACTTTTTGGGTCTTCAGATTGACTTCATATTATTTGGGTCAAGTCACAGGCATCTCTTTATTTAGATGCCATCAGTGAAAATAGAATAGGTATATTTTTAGAATGAATGAATAGCTCATTCTCCTTGAAGACTAATGCTAAGTCAAGCAATACTGGATCTGGTGTATTCAATTGGAATTTTTTGGAACATAAATATATGTAGAGTGAATTCTACCATGACTGTAACTTTGACTTTCAAAAGTACAATACAAAATATTATTTTAAAATTTAACTATTTTATCACTCTGTATTACACAAACTACAAATAAGGCCAAGATATCAGTAGTAGAAAATAAAACTGACAGTGTTTAAGTGTGCATAGCTAGAAAAAACATCTTTCTTTACAAAAAGTATGATTTTATGACTATACAATTATGGTTAATAGAAGACATGTGAAATCTATTTCTGGTCTTGGAAGAACTAAGGCGTTAAAATATTAACTAACTTGCATAGTACTCAAATAGCTAATTCAGAGTAAAGAGGATATTAGCATCTATCTGCTATACCTCACATAGAGTCATCATCATTGGATTAATAGGATAATCCAAAGAAGTATGAAAGTTTCTCCATAAGTTTGCAAAGAGTAGAACCATATATCCATTCCTTTTAAATTTAGATACTTAAGTACAGAGATAAAATTTAAAGTTTACATGTTCCAGGGTCAGTCACCAAACTGAAGCAAGAGTTCATTCTCTAATTATGTGATTTCCACAAAAAAAACATTCTAATACAAATAATATGATGATAGATGATATATAATAGATATTTGCCAACAGTAAGTGTAATATATATATATATATTTATATATATATATATATATACATATCAAGTGAATACTTTCACGTGGCAGTTTTTCTTCAGGATAAAAAACATTTTAGACATTAGAACATTTCAAGATAATAGTAAAAAGGAATTTTCAAGGCATACTATACTCAATCATTACTTTAAGTAAACAAATTTACTTATCCTTATTTGATGGTCTCTATTGGCAGTATCTGATAAAATAGATTTTCAAATCTATAAATACTTTCAAAAATATTCCAAAATAAAAGCTGAATAATTTGTAGTGAATCAGAAATAAGTAAATAATTAATCAAATAAGCCTCAAATTTTAAAAACTAAAAAAACTATGGGAGGAGAAAGTTCAAAGAACAGGAAAACATGCTCTGTATGTGTATGTGTGTGTGTGTATGTTTGTATGCTTGTGTGTGTACAAGTCAGCAATGAATGATCCTTAACACGCCAGTGGGTGTGTCTGTGGTAATTTGGATCACCTTGAGGTCCCAAGCAATGTCTCATTCCAGGTCAAGGCACTAAACCAACCAGAACTGTTAACTAGTATTGCAGATGGTGGCCTTGGATGCCCAACTATTGTTTGAAAACACTCCACCCACCACACATATAAACACTTAGAATAAGGACTTTAATAACGATATATTATTTTATTTTTCTCTTTTTTAGAATTTCTCAGCTTCATTACTTATTTTTAGATATAAAACCATACACCCTTTTTTTGGAGGGGTGGGGTTTTTGTGTCACAGAGTGAAAAGCTGGGCTTACTCTTGGCTCTAAGTTCATAGATGACTCCTGGCAGGGCACTTGGAGACCATGTGGATTCTAAGGATCAAGCCTTGGTCCATTACATGCAAGGCAAGCACCTACTCCCTGCTACTTCCTGTACTATAACTTTAGCCCTTACATACAATTTTTACATAAACTATTGTCTACTTTTAGATGTAAAATTTTCGAGCTCTTTAAAATTAATGCAATATCTGATTCATTAAGAGGAATAAAAACTTAAGCTATGTAATGTGATTTTTTCACTCTTGATATTGAAAACACATTTGCTCACAGATGCTTAGTTTCAAAGGCTAAAGGAATCTCTATCAGATCATAAGCTTGAAATGGTTTATTAATAGTCACTTTTCTTGATAGAAAAGTCTTCTGACCAAAATAGACACAATTCATATGTAAATATTAATGGATGAGACAAAAATTCATAGGAAATATGGGATTTGAAACATGAAGTTTCTCAATTCACTATATTTATATACATTGCTAAAGCAGATATAGTGTCTAAGAATATTAAATTTAGCATGTTATTTGTTATATTATAATTTAAAATGCCATGTTTATACTAAATTGCATAACCATGATATAATAGCATAACATTTATAATTTAAAGGCTTAGCATTGTGTTTTATAGTAAAGCATGGAGATGGTGCATAAAAACATGCAGATTTTTTATATCTATATGGCATAAATATAATTTACTTTTACTGTATCTTGTTAACAGATCATTAAGAAAAAGATTTATTTGCCTAACTGAAAGATTAACATATCCTATTTATTACATTAAAATACATTAAGTTAAATTAAATTTTTTTCTTAAATTAGATCTTTTTTTGCCTATCTTAAGTTAGATTATAAAAAAGCTTGCAGTGAAGGATAGGAGCAGGGGCACAATGCATAAGGCACTTGTCTCCACCTAGACACCACTTATGGGCTCCAGAGCCTAGCCAGGAGCTATCTCTAGCGCAGAGCCAGCAGAAGGCCACGAGCACACGTAGGTGTGTCCCTCACTCTGCCCTCCAAAAGGCTCAAGTGATATCAGATTATCATTATGACCAGAAAATCGCATATTTATTAAAAGGTAAAATGCACACAAATGACTACCATAAAAGAATAAGAAATTATTTATTGTCACTTGATTTATATTTAAACATACAATTTTCCCTTTTTACCCTGAAAAATTTCACATCCATATTCATTCTTGGATAACAGTAAAATGAGTTTAGAGCTGGTACAACAGGTAGCAGAATTCCTGTCTGTGCAAACAATCTGAGTACAATCATTATTACCACTATAATGATTACCACTATATTTCAGAGGTTCATAGACCTCTGAAAGCCACCAGTGATTCCTGGGTTCATATCCGGAGTAAGCCCTGAGTACTACTGAATGTGGCACAGAAAAATAAAATAAGGCAAATTATCTATGAAAAATTACATTAAATTGATTTATATGTAATAATAGATGAGCTTTGGTGCCTGTATTTACTGGGCTTTGCTTATTATTTTCACTTATTTGGGGGTCGCTGAGCCACACTCAGCTTAGTCCTGGACCTTATCACTGCTGATGTGGTGCTGTGGGGAGGTATATGCTGTATTGGCATTGAACCCAAGTCAGAAGATGTTAGCCAAGTGCCTTACCTCCCCCAATACCCCCTACCCACCCCTTTTGTAAATTTGCTATACATATTTATTTTGCAAACAGTTACATAAACCATATTAATTACTTAACTTTAGATGTGACTTCACACTAAAATTTACACTAAATATATTTGCTATAATATAAAGCAAAAGGTAAAAATTAGAATTTGCCTAGTTTGACCAAAATAATGCATTCAATTTTGTAATAATCTGTGAATAATAATTTATATTTCTGTGCTTTGGTATTGATTTTGCTATCATGCAAATTTGCACAAGCTAACAAGAACTTAAAAAAATTTCTCAGTTATAAATATAGTTCATTATATATTAATATTTTATTTTAATTTCCAATCTCTTGTAAAGCTGTATCACAGCTGAACTAATTTCTAGACATGTCTATAAATATTTAAAAACTCAAGAACTAATCATAATTGGCCATTATGTCCTTTCAAATATAGATTCATAGATACCAAACAGGAAATTTGGGCAAAGATCAAGGGAAGTATAACTCTATTACAGATGTTAACAGAATGAATTTTATCTGAAGAAAAATCATGAAGTGGGCACTGACGAAAGACACAGCTTAATATTTCTTTAATAAACTAGTCTGTTTACTAAAACAACTCTAACATATTTTTTGGAATATAAAATAATATGCATCTCATCTTTAGCTTAAACTTCTTTTTGGCTATCTTAGTAATTCAAGTTTATTCTACAACAAGATGTTCTTTTTTTACTCCACATAGCTTACAGCCAGTTGATTGTTTAGGGAGGTCGGAGCAGAGGGAGAAGGGAGAGACTATCGGGAAGTGATTCAGAGCATGGATTGCCAAAAAGTTTACACTTTGCATGCTCTGCTTTTCCAAGTTGTCCTTTGCCCAATTAGAACCTGAATTTTTCTTTCACAAAAATGAATTTCTGCTAAACCCCCTTGACTCCTTCTACTGCTGATAAATAATTCTCGGTCAACAATTTGCAGAGCAGGAAAGCCAATGCTAATGCAATTGGGCAGCCTCTAGAAGCAAAACAAAACACCAAAGAAAAGGAATCAAAAGGCTGACAAAGCATGTGAGCTCTCCAGAGGCTAGAATTTATTTTACACCTTTAAGATGTACTATCCAAAAGCTGATTAATCTGTGACGACAATGATACAGTTTTGATTATTATGGTATATTATACCTTCACTATTCAGGAGAGGACAGAAAAAAGTTCTGTGGCTCATCAAAAGAAGCTGGGAATGAGAGCCAAGGCCACTGACACTTGTGGTTGCAGATTAAGCTGTGAGCAGACTCTAAATAAATTCCATTCTCCCAGTCCCCGAAATACACTATTCTGGCTATTAAGACTGACTTGCATTTGATGCGTGCCAATACACTATCCATTCAGCATCACTTATTTCAGCAGCAGACAGGGAGGGTAGTCTTCTGAATTAGGAAGCTGTGAGCCGATCAATTGTTGGTATGTGTATGTGTCCGTGTGTGTAACAGACTGTTAACTATGAATCATTAGTCTCTGTTTTAAGTTCAAATCAATCACATATGGCTTGGGAAATCACCAGTCTTTTTAAGTGTAAGAGAAAGAAAGTTATGTGTATTTAATTTTTTGAACCAGGAGTTAATCATCAGCACTAACATTTTCTTTAGGGAATACGATCAAGGTTTGCCATTAGGCATAATTAAATCAAACCAATGTTTTCCAAATACATAAGCTTATACAAGAATAAAATTGCCCAAATTATCATGTGAAATCTGATGTTCTGGATTAAGTAAAACTTTATTCTTGTGCTACTGAGGTTTTACTTTTTTTAGGCTATTTTGGAAAATTGTGTTCCCATTTAAAATAGAAATAAAATATAACTCATAAGACTATGGGGAAATAAGAAGAAAATAAACGATAAAATATAAAGAAAAAGCATAACTGTTCTGAAACTAAAACCACAGGCTATAAAACAATATTTAGGACCATAAAACAAATGTCATTAAAATAATGACAAGCTATTGCAAATTCATCATTATCACTGAAGCAGAATTAAACACAAGGACACAAACACCTTCAAACTCTCATTTCAACTTTAATTTTAGCAAAAGTGTTTCCTTCTATACAAAGAATTTCATGTGGTGAAGGTGAAGCAGTAGCTCATACCAGAACAAGTGTCTTTGATGTCAGAAAAATATTTCTTGCATACATAATATTTTTCTTATTTTACTATATACATGATTTCTATTTTCCACCTACAAATTAAGATAATGTTTAAGTTAACTGCCATATGTTTTAAGCCACCACACAAATAATAAAAAAGTGCAAAATTTAAGAACATATATATCAGTGATCATGTATTAAAGGGAACAGTTTCTTCTGAAGAAAAACTAACTTTGTACAAGTTCGGAAAGTCAAATTTGAAGTATAAGTCTTAGCAATTTTATCATTGACTATGTTAAAATTGACATTGTCTCTTCACTCATTGAAATGTCTTTAAAATATATCAGATTTAATTCAAGGCGGTAATGTATAAGAGTGTACAGAAAACACATACGAGACTCCAAAGAATTACAAATTTGGGATGTAAAATTTCCTTGGGCATCATTTTTATAATATTCAAGAACGATGAGTGAAGTTGAAGCAAGGTTGAGAATATTGTCCTCTGGAGCTCCTGCCGCTGAGTTGACACAAACCATCACAGTAAGTACCTGACTCTTTTCTTTCTGTTTTTTTTTATTAGTTTCTACTTTAATAAAATACCACCAATGATTTCTCTAAAAACAATATATAATTTTTAATTCTAATAAGATTGTCCCATTTTAAGATTGTCCCACTGTATTATATAAGTATATACACTACTTATATAATACAGAGGATGCTGAACTTAAGTAAGAAATAAAAACAGAAAATTTGGCCCCTGATCAGTCCCAAGGTACAACTTACCTTCAATGCTAAAGGCACAAAGTTTCGTCTAGTATATGGTTTCAATAAGTGATATCTACATCTGACACGCACTGTCAGGGGTTTTAAAATATAACTGTAATATGCTTATACATCTTATTGGTGTATTCGTCTCCATAAAAGTACATTCCATCAATAAGAAATATTGTCGAAATATCCAATAACTTTTTCTGCTCTCCTTTTTTTACAGTTATATTTGTTTACTTTTTATGGTCACACCCAGTGATTCTTATAGGATAATCCAAGCTCTGTACTCAGGAATCACTCCTAGTAGTGCTCAGGAGACCACATGGGATGAGCAGGATTGCACCCTGCTTGACCAACCATACCATCAATCTTGCCCAACTAGAGAACATATTCCTTTATCAGTGCTATTAAAAAATTTTATTGAAATGTTATTCAGTTGAAAGGTTATTCAGTTCACCGTTCAAGTAATTTAATAAAATATTATAACTAGATTATTGAGGTGTCTGCATAAAACTGAATTGTTTTCCTACCCATATTCATAATTGAAGCTCATGCCCTCAATTGAAATACTGTGAATAGGGCCTTTAAAGAAGGTTTAAAACTGAGATATAAAGTGTGCAAAGGGGAACCAGCAGGACAGGTGCCCTTAGACAAAGAGGACAGCACATGCTAGCATTTATGATAAAAATACAGCCTAGTTTTAGAACCTAGATTGCTCCCAGTCTCTTGAACAGAGATGAGGCGATGCATGGACACTGCAAATCTACAATCGTCAACAGGGAGAGAGTTAAGAGGGAAGAGAGCTTCAGAAAGTGGCCTACCTTGCTGGCATCTTATTGAGACTTTCTAGCTGCAAGAATGAGGAAATAAACTTTTGGCAACTAAGCCCCTCTGCCTCTGGTATTTGTTACGGTATGTCTAATAAGCTAAAAATCTTCATGAACATTGATTTTATTCTGTAACTGTTTAGCTATTTAGCAGTGAATTGGTCATGCAATACCCCAAATTTTTGTTTGTCATTTGTAAAAGAGGCTAGGCTTATGAAGGGACAGCATTATAAGACATGCATGCCAAGACTTAGTTTTATAATTTTCTTTTTTCCTCATTTACAAGCTATTCTAGTAAGGAAAACCTATCAGTGGGCAGGTGGTATGGGGTAATGCTGTTACTACATGCTACCAGATAGTGCATCCATTAGAATATAGCATTGATTATCTGTATTCAATGAGGAAGATCCATTAAATTACAACACTGCTTATCCCCTCAAAGTTCCTGAGTATTTGGAGAGATAAATAAAAAATCTGAAGACCTATACAAATCTTCTTATTCCCATCTGTCTTTTATTTTTAACTCTGTCACAGGAGAAATGAAAATTTTGAATTTTTTTTAGGTCACACTCCGCATGTGCTTCAAGTCTTTGAGATATCTCCTTGGCTCATTCCACAGGCCTTTTATTTAAGTTCTTATTCTCATCTAATAACAGCTTGATTTAAATAACCAACCAAAACCACCTCAAAAGTAATAATGTTTACTATCTGATTTTATTATCTCCACATAACTATTCACTAACATATACAAGGGTTACATTTTTAAAAGTTAGATGTTAACTTACTGAACACATAAGACTGTTAGACTGTAGCAAACCCTGTCACACCACATTCACAATGAAAGGCTATTCTCTGTGTGTCTCTGCCCCTGTATTTTACTGACTAAACTAAAAGAGAAAAAATATTCACGGTATCTCCATTTTATTGGTCCCAAAGCAGCCTCTTCTTATTCCTTTACCTAACATTTTCAATCTTATTTTTCACTAAGACAATGCTTTCCTTTTCAGTATTATTAGTACTTCCCTTCCTATTCAATCACAAATCATTTCTAAATTATCTTGCTAGCTTTTAGGCCTCCAAATTTAACCACTTTTTCTAAACATATTAACTGCTTATGCAATAAGGTTTCTTTATGATCTCAACTATGAGCAAACACTCAAAAAACCTGTTTTTCACATATTCCTCTTCCATTGCCTACTCTGATTTCCTTTTCCTTCCAGTAATTTTTCAAAGCATTCTGTGTTTCATCTTTTTATAGCCAAGGGGCTCTCTAGCCATCAAGTCTTTCCTCAACCAAGCCAATGCTTTCAGACACGTGCTGCCATCACTTCTGGAAATCTTAGTAGCTCCTCCATTTGAATGCCTACTATCATTACACCATTAAAATGATTTATGCACAATATTTTATCTACCTGTCTATACCTCTCTGAGGTAAATATTAAAATGTCCATACTAAATATGGAATCTAAAAATGAGAACCCTAATACAACTGAGTCTAAACCTCAGTAGCCAGTGTGTTGTAGTAGATTTTGTAGTAGTTACTGACTTGTGTGGGTCATTATTAGTACCTCCAATGGATTCTAAGTGCTTTGTTACTTCAAAATGTGCCTATCAATTCTATAACTTTATAGTATACTACACTGTGCTGAACACTTAAAAAGTTCATCAACCAAATTTACTTAATCAATGAATTGCAATTGTTCAGCATTGTTCTCATTACCTACAAGGTAATGACAGTATAGCAACCGCAAGGCAGAGCCTGGCAAGCTGTATGATTTGTGTTTGATATGCCAAAACCAGTAACAAAAATGTTTATTTTCCTGAGCCCAAAAGAGTCCTTAATACGGCAGCAGTAAGAAAGGTGAACAAGCAGTGCCTGATAAAATTTCACGGCCAATCTAGGCTGCCAAAACGAAGAAACACTAAAATGATTGTCTGTACTTTCAATGCACATATGCTGGCATCATATGAACTCCACCCAGCAGACCAGCCTATCACAGCCTGGCTCATGCGCGCCTGGTAGCTGTGCGGTTCATCAATAAATGCTGGATTTTGAGATGACTACAAGAGTATGCTACCCACACAGCAGAGCCGGGCAAGCTACCCGGTCATATTTGATATGCCAGATACCAGTAACAATTATAGACCTCATTCCCATGACCTGATGGAATGCTTTGAGGCTCTTTATATTCCTGGAGCAAGCAGGTTCCCTTGGGCTCTACTTGCATGAGACAGGTCATATGGAGATTTTACTGATGCCCGTTCGATCAAATCAAAGATAAACGGGAAGACAGTGATACAGTGATGCTGGCATCAGAAGCATATATCGAGGATCTGATGGTGCAAGCACAAAAGATCATTGGTCTGACTGAGACGCGGGAAGGCGTCAGTAGCATCATGCTGTATTTGACACCCGAGAAGAATTGTTCCTTGGAACATGCGACGAAAGGAGGCTTAGGTGGTGGCGTTGGTGTACTTGTCAACACGAACATGGCCGCCAACATTGATTCATTTGAATGCGTAATAAACTGGATAGGACGAATACACTTGAAGAGATGTGGCCCACTGCCAGCAATTTCTGTCTTAATTGTCTACGCAAAACATCCACATACAAGGAAGATGAAATTGAGAAATTCTACATGGAACTGGAGGAGTTTTATAAAAAAAGATCACACCTTCTACAAGATCATAGTCAGTGATTTTAATGCCAAGATAGGACCGAGAGGATCGGCTGAAGAACTCCACATAGGGACCCATGGTTAGAATGGAATGAACAGGGTGAGAGACTATCTGAGTTCATGATGTCCACCAAGACCATTCATGGGAACTCACAGTTCCAGAAGGCTGAAGCAAAACGTTGGATATGGGAATATCCTAGTGGACAGTTCCACAAATGAAATTGACCACATTATCTTCAATCTACAGTTTTGTCTGACCGATGTTGCTGTCTTCCCAAAATTCCAAACAGGATCGGACCACCGTCTCCTTCATTCAAAAACTCTACTTCACGCAACTGGGAGAAAAGGCTTCAAAGTTTAAGAAGAGAACTCCCAGAACGACCACCAACTGGGAACTCTTCGGCACCATTGCAGCAACATGGGAAGATACCATCATTGACGACATCGATGAAGAATACAACCGACTGGTTCAGCACCTCCATGATTGTGGGAATAATGCCGAGAGAGAAAGACACAAAAGGACGCCTGTCTTCCAAAACTCTGGAGCTCATTCGCCAACGTGGCAAGGCACGAGCCTCAGGCAACCAAATGCTAACGTCCAAGCTCGCAAAGTGGGGCAGAGAAAGCGATAAAAGAAGACCTCAAAGACAGAAGAGCAGGAATACTGGAAGATGCAGCAGAAGCTGGGAAAAGCATTCACACAGCCCGCCTGTCCTTCGCCTACTGTAAGACCAAGATGACTGCCCTCCGACTCACTGATGGATCTATCACATCTTCCGTAAAGGCAATGGAGAAGATTATCCATCATTTCTACTCAGATCTCTTTGATAGTCATGTCCACCTGCCCACATAACAAATTCCACAGGATTGATATGTCATTCCCAACGTTCTCCTTTCTGAACAGTACCAGGCCCAGACAAAGTTAGACCAAACACCTGAAGAATCTGCCATCAGTACTCATCAATACACTAACTCGGCTCTTCACATGCTACCTGTCCGAATGCAAGGTGCCCTCCCAATGGAAACTCAGCAGGACAGTTCTACTGTTCAAGAAGGGAGACATTCATGACATGGGCAACTATCGCCCCATCTGCCTGTTGTCCGTCATCTACAAGCTGTTTACAAGAGTCATCCTGAACAGGATTGGCAGAACACTAGATGAAGGAAAACGATGCGAGGAAGCTGGCTTCCAGAGAGGATTCAGCACAATCAACCATATCCACACAGTAACCAAGCTCATTGAGGTTTGTAGGGAGTACAAGATGCCGCTCTGTCTCATGTTCATTGATTTAAAGAAAGCCTTTGATTCTATGGAGACTGAAGCGGTCATCGAATCCCTAGACAAACAGGGTGCTCAAACTCAATACATCAAGATCCTTCATGAGCTGTATTACGGATTCACCACCAGGATCTCACCAGTCTACAAGGAAGTGATCATTGATGTCAAAAAGGGGGGTTCGACAGGGTGATACCATTTCACCAAAACTCTTCAGTGCCACCCTCGAGAACATCATGGGACAATTAGAATGGGAATGAATGGGAGTGGAGACAGATGGTCGGCAACTACGCCATCTCCGCTTTGCTGATGACATTGTTCTAATAACATAAAACATTAATTAGCCAAGCGGCACAAATGCTGGCTGACTTCGACCGAGAATGTGGAAAGATAGGACTACAGCTGAATCTAAAAGAAAACTATGTTCATGAAGAATGAACTAGTTCCAGAGGCCCCTTTCACTCTCAATGGAACAAACATCTCTGAATGCAGCAGTTATGTGTACCTAGGTCGAGAAATCAACATGATGAACGACCTAAAACCTGAGCTGTGCCGGAGGAAGAGAGCTGCATGGAATGCCTTCAAAGGCATCGAAGAAATAGCTAAAAGGACAAAGAACCTCCGGCTCCGGGCACATCTCTTCGACTTCACCATTCTCCCTGCATTAACATACGCCTCAGAGGCCTGGGCCCTACGAAAGCAGGATGAGAATGCTATTCGGGTCTCCCAAAGAGGAATCAAAAGAGCTATGCTTGGAATATCACGCCTCATTCAAGTGAGAGAAGGAATCCGGAGTTCCGACTTCCATCACTATTTTAGAATCAGGGATGCTGTCTCATTTGCCAAGGCATCGGAAATCAGATGGGCTGGACATGTAATGAGATTTGGAGATGACCGCTGGACTAGAGCCATTACCAAATGGATTCCAAGGGATGTCAAAAGATCACGTGTCCGTCCACCTACAAGATGGTCAGACTTCCTTGTCAAGAAGCTGAAGGAACGGTTTGAGGCTCTTCATATTCCTGAATCAACCAGATGCCATTGGGCTACAATGGCACGTGATAGGGTCCAATGGAAATTTTAAAGGCGCCTGCTTGAGCAAATCGATGCATAACGGGAGTCAAGTGATCAAGTTATCAAGTGAACTGTTCAGCTACAACTTCAACTGATCTTGTTATATTAATGGGAACTTTCTAACATGTGAAGTCTTACTTTGAGCCAAAAGGTCTATTCTCTTTTTTTTAATGACACGGGAAAAAAATACAAATAGGTAAACAAGAAAAATTTTATGTTAATAAAAAACAAACTGGAAAGTAGCAAGACTGCATTATTAAGAATTATTTCTTACTAGAACAACCAAACCTGAAATTATGCCAGTAAAGGAGACAGGTTGTGGGATGTAAAAGGGTTCGGGAGGAAACCAGAGGACACTGTTAGAGGGAAGTTGACACTGGTGACAAGACAGGTTGAGGAACATGGTATGCCAGAATCTCAACTATAAATATCTCTGTAAATAATGTTGCCTCAAATTTTTAAAGGGAATATTTTCTCCTTTAGAAGACAATAAACATATATGTTTTCTACTTATATGAAACTTTCTCACTTTATAATTATCAAAATAGCAATATTGACAGGGCCTAGATGACTGGACTTTCATTTACAACAAATGTTTCCACACTTGGTCTATTATGCGCTTTTCACTCTGCTTCTAGGAAGGCAGGAACACCCCAATTGCCATACTCGTGGATTATTTACAAACCCTAAAGATTGCATTGCTCATTCTTGGGAAACACAGTTCACAATGTTGAAGAGTTTACATCATATATGAACAGTATGGCAAGATATTAAGTTAAAACCCAGTTCTTCGCCCAATAGTCCTTAATCATACAGCACCTTTCTCCTGAATTAATTGATAAGATATATTTTGGTTAGTCAGATTTTCCACATCTGCTTCTCTCTCTCCTCAGAACTCCACCCAGCAGACCATCCTATCACAGCCCGGCTCGCACAGCCACTTGTGGCAGCGTGGTTCATCAATAAATGCTGGACTACAAGAGTATGCTACCTGCACAGCAGAGCCTGGCAAGCTACCCGTGTCGTATTTGATATGCCAAATACCATTAACAATTATAGACCTCATTCCGGAATGGATTGAGGCTCTTTATGTTCCTGGAGCAAGCAGATGCCCTTGGCTCTACTAGCATAAGACAGGACATATATGGAAATGTTACTGGTGCTCGCTTGAGCAAATCAATGATGAACGGGAATACAGTGATACGGTGATACAGTTGGTTAGTCAGGAGGAACCAGACATTGGGACTTATTGATGTTTTCTCTTTTCTACCAATAGTTAATCTAGATTCAATCAGGCTCAATAATACAAGTAAATAAAAATTTATAAGTGCTACAGTACTATTTACCTCCACATATAAAAATATGAAATTAAATCATATATACCTGATTCAACATAGAGGACACCTCTTGTGAACACAGAAAATGATTCCCATGGTGACCAAGTTTTCTTCAGCTTGAAAGACTGTTATGACATTGATCTAACCCTGCCACATCGTGGTGTTACACATGACCATTTGACACTCTGTAGAGTCCACCTCATTTCCACCTTCTCATCTGCTGTACTTGTCTACCCTTCCCACAAATGGCCTGCTCACTCAATCATCTCTCAATACAAGTTTAACACTGTACTAAATAAGAAGACAAGAGTCAACAAATGTAATACAGTTACTGATTTTGAAAGTAATCCTAGAAAGCTAACTTATTTCAACAGTAATTTTATCCTATTTAAAATTATATTAATTCTAATGATAAATTAGATCTATATACTAAAATATATATATATGAATATATTACTTAAAGTATCTCACAACATCTTTTACTGCTTGATAAGTAAAGCAACCAATATATATATAACATATATATATTAAATATATATAGGAATATATTACTTACAAGTATCTCACAACATCTTTTTACTGTGTGGTGTGTCAAACTTGATAAGTAAAGCAACCAATATTAAAAGTATATGCGGTCACAGAGCATACAGGAGTTTGCACTGAGCTGATCCTAGTTGAAATTCTGACACTTCATAAGGTCTTTGGAGCACCAGTAGGAGTAATCTAAGCACAGAGCCAGGAATAGCTTTTGTGATCACTGATGAGAATAGCACAAACTAGTAGCTAAGAAATAAAATAAATAGCATTGATATTTTTAGAATTATGGGAAATATAGACCTCATTCCAATGACCTGAATGAATGGCTTGAGGTTCTTCATGTTGCTGGAGTGAGCGGATGCCCTTGGGCTACACTAGCACATGGCAGGACATATGGAGATGTTACTGGTGCCCACAAGCAAATTGATGACCAACGGGAAGACAAGCGATCCAAGTGATACATTTTTTTAAATATGTGAATTGGGGGTAAGCTGAAAAAATCATTGGACATACATAATGTGTTTGAATCTGTGAAACTATCCTGTGCAATTAGGAATCATATACATACATACATATAAGAAATAAATAGTTAGGCATTGGTGTAACTATCTTCTACTTATTTATTTTGCTTGGGGAAACACCAAGAGTTGGTCAGGGTTTATTCCTGACTCTGCACTAAGCAATTACTCCTGGCAAGTTCAGGAGACAATATGGGGTGCCCAGTATACATTCAGGCTCTACCACATTCAAGGAAGGCAAATTACCAGCTGTACTATCTGTATGGGGCCCTAGCAGCTTTTAAAGGAACAATAATGCTGTAAGTTACAGACCTGCTCTCAGACCTTAGCAGAACCTTGTGGCTATGAAAAAAATGTAACAAAAATCAATATTTATATAATTTATGAAAATAATACACAAAGGGCACAACCAAACTGGTGGTACAAAATCAAAGAAGGAAAGATGATATCTTCATCCTTATCAAAATTTTGTTGTAAAAATCTTTACAAGTCTATACTGGTATAAAGGCAAACAATACATTTATTTCTTTCATATTTTTAAGAAATTGACCTCTCTGATAAAGTTATTAATGTAAAAATGTATGTATAATAGAAAAGCTTGCACATTTACCATCTAAATGAGATCAATGACAAGGACTTGTACATTCTGTCTTCCAGAATCAGTCCTATTAATTTTTCTTTATATTCTTGTTTCAGAATCTAACAAGGAAAGGGAATTGTTGAAGTGAGACAATACAATTTCCACCAGTAACTCTATTACTTTGTAATAGAAGGATAATAAAGCATAGCAACTAGTGTCCAGAATTCAGTGGAGAAGGTGTACTTATTTAAATATTTACCTTGGTCTTAAAACATAAACATGAGAGTAAGAAAATACGTTATAGTCAACATAATTAATACATAAATTAATGTAATCGGTAGGATTTTAAAATCTATTCAAGTTAAATTATGTTACCTGCAACACAAAACTAACTAGAGATCAGGTATTCTTCTATAGATCGATTTTAACTTACCCCAATTAATCACATATTTCATAATCCAAGACAGAGGAATACCAAGTAAAGGACGGAGTCATAGATGTTATCTATTATATTTCAACTAATTGATATAAGGATGCTTGTTGGTTATCTCCCCTGACATTCACCAAAGCTATGATCATAATAATATAATTCTGCTGAAATATTGCTGCTGCAATATATGTTAAGTTTTTTTAAACATGTGAACTGGACTTATAAGGTTTCAACTGACTTTCTATGATGCTGAACAGCAATCTGAGACATAATCCTATATATATATATTTTTTAAAAATAGCCAATAGTGAAAGGTTCAATTTGTTATGGAATCAATGTTAAATACTAAATTTTTAATTGACATATTTAAGCAAAATACTTTACTTAGCTATTAAAAGAATTGTTAGAAATAATATGTGTACAAAGGACTGGGGAAAAAGTGACTCATAGAAAAGTTACCCATGGTAATATTTAAGTTATATGTATTCACTTACGAGTTAAAGGTATTTTGTTTAATTTCGTTCAACTAAGTGTTTGTCAACATGCTAGAAATAACAAAATGATAGATAATACAGCTATAGGAAATATAGAATATCTTCTTTAACCAAATCTATATTAGTTAATAAATTTGAAGTATGCATAGTGTAAAGGAAAAGTATATCAACACTATCTTAATGTGCTATGACATAAAGTCACACAAAAAAGTGAACAATGTACAAAATCATTCCATACTAGTATACAACACCTTTAGAAATATCTGAATTGAATTTATAATGGAATGTTAAGTATAACAAGTCTTTGATATTTTCATTTAAAACTATTGATGCATTGCCAACATGGTCATTTCCACAGCTTTTTATCTTTAATAAGTTAGTTTTAGCAAAAGGGAGAAGGGGAAATGTGAAAAGAAAATCAAATGTACATTATAATAACAAGATAAAAATGACAAAATATGACAAAATAAAGTGACTCATTGAATTGGATACTTTTCCAGAGAAAATATACATTTTATGTTGATTTTTATTTATAAAACTGTTTACACTTGGGATATATGTTGTTATGTGTGTGTGTGTGTTTAATGGCAACCATTTGTGTATTTTGTAAAGCAAAAATTAAATAACCTGCAAAGTATAAATTAATTAAGTACAACTATTACTTTATCTACGTGAAGTGAGGGAAGTTAAAATTTTTCCCCGTTTTTTAAAAAATTCAGACAATAGAGGACTACTTTTCCAAGGTAATTGCAGCATATCTCAAAATGGTACCAAATCAACCACGTGGTGTTAAAGCTATTTCTCTGCCAAGCAATCCAGTCCCGACTCCAATTGCCTCAGTTACTTCTGCTCAGGACAGAATAACATGACGAGACAAGAGAAAATTCGGGCTCCCAGCATTGCATAGGCACAGACTAAAATAAATGTAATAAGAAATGTATTATGAACATTCATAGATATTGAAATCCTGATAGTGTGAAATGCAGAATTTCATCATTTCAATGATAAATATAATCAGAACACTTCATTGAGTTTCATACATAATTTTTCAACTAATATTAAAATTGAGGCAGAGCCTGGCAAGCTACACATGTTTTTTTTTTTTTTGATATGCCTAAAGCCAGTAACAATTATGGACCTCATTCCCATGTCTTGAAGGAATGGGTTTGAGACTCTTCCTGTTCCCGGAGCAACCAGATGCCCTTGGGCTGTACTAGCATGAGACAGGACATATGGAAGTGTTACTGGTGCCCACTCGAGCAAATCGATGATGAACAGGAAGACAGTGATACAGTGACAAAGTGATTAAAATTGAAATTTCTTGTAGAATCTTAGTTTATAGAACCTTAAAACCTTTTTATAAACCTTGTTCCTGGGCCAGTAATAGCATCACACAGGATTCTGTGAGAAAAATAGTCTGTGCGAAAAATAGTTTCATATCTAACTCCAGGAAAAAATCTGCCAAGTTATAAATATACATATATATACATACATGCTTATATAAATTCCGTATTAAGTATATTAGTATTAAATATATGCAAAACTATAGTGAAAATCCAAATATTTAACTACAAAATTGCCATTTATATCATTTTCCCATAATATGTGGTTGATTGCATCTTTTGCAAATATGAATATTCAATGCATACATTGAAAAAATATGTGACTTTTGACTGAATTCTTTTTTTTTTAATTTTTTATTTTTACAATTACAAAAATATACAATTAAAAAGTTCATATTTGGGTTTTGGTCATACAGTGTTCCAGCACCCATCCCGCCACCAGTGCCCATCTCCCACCACCAACGTCCCCGGTTCCCTCCCCCTCACCCAGCCCTGCTCCATGGCAGGTTCATTATTTCTTTCCGTTTCTCTCTCTCTCTCTTTTCCTTCCCCTCCAGACTATGGATTACAGAACATATATTAAAGGGTTGTCATGTGTATCTTTTGCCTCTATTTAATGCTCAGTTCTAGGTTGGCATTAGTACCCTCACAATTGTTAGCACCCTGTTCCATTTTCTGTCTTACCTAGCCTCTGACTCCCACACGTTTGTGATAATTTCCACCTTTGACAAGACCTCCTGATATATGTTTCACTTGACCTTGGATATTGGTATCTTAATATGTACATATATATTTATGTTATGCAGATAAATGCAGTCATTCTGTGTCTGTCTCTCTCCTTCTGGCTAATTTTGCTCAACATAATCTTCTCCATGTCCATCCATTTATAGGCAAATTTTATAACTTCATTTTTCCTAATAGCTGCATAGTATTCCATTGTGTAGATGTACCAAAGCTTCTTTATCCAGTCATCGATTTTCGGGCACTCTGGTTGCTTCCAGATTCTGGCTATTGTGAATAATGCTGCTATGAACATAAAAGTAGGGATGGTGTTTCCGCTGCATATTTTGGTTTCCCAGAGTAGATTCCCAGGAGTGGTATGGCTGGGTCAAATGGGAGTTCAATTTCTAGTCTTTGGAGGAATGTCCATATTGTTTTCCAGAAAGGCTGTACCAGCCGGCATTCCCACCAACAATGGATGAGTGTCCCCTTTTCCCCACATCCACGCCAGCACTTGTTGTTCTTGCTCTTTTGAATATGTGCCAGTCTCTGTGGTGTAAAGTGGTATCTCATTGTTGTTTTGATTTGCATCTCTCTGATGATTAGAGATGATGAGCATTTTTCATATGTTTTTTTGGCCATTTTAATTTCTTCCTTGCTGAAGTTTCTGTTCATTTCTTCTCCCCCATTTTTTGATGGGGTTGTTTGTTTTCTTCTTGTAAAGTTCTACCGGTGCCTGATAGATCCTGGATATTAACCCCTTATCAGATGGGTATTGGGTGAATATTCTTTCCCATTCTGTGGACTGCTTTTGTATCTTAGTCACTGTTTCTTTTGAGGTGCAGAAGCTTTTTAGTCTCATGTAGTCCCATATGTTTATCTTTTCTTCTAGTTGGTTTGTTAGTGATGTTTCACCTTTGAAGATGCCTTTAGCTTCAATGTCGTGGAGGGTTTTTCCTATATTTTCTTCAATGTACTTTATGGATTCAAGTCTGATATTTAGATCTCTAACCCATTTTGATCTGATTTTTTGTGCATGGTGTTAGACACAGGTCCAAATTCATTTTTTTACATGTCGCTGCCCAGTTTTCCCAACACCACTTGTTGAAGAGGCTTTCCTTACTCCATTTTAGACTTGTTGCACCTTTATCAAAGATTAAATGATCGTATGTTTGAGGTTGTATTGTTCCATACAAATTTCAGGAGTATTTGGTTAATTTCTTTGAAGAATTTCGTGGGTATCTTTATAGGGACTGCATTGAATCTGTACAGAGCTCTAGGGAATATTACCATTTTGACAATGTTGATTCTCCCCATCCATGAGCAGGGAATATATTTCCATTTCCTTGTGTCCTCTTTTATCTCTTGGAGCAGTGTCTTGTAGTTTTCTTTGTACAGGTCCTTTACACACTTGGGTAGAGTTGATTCCTAGGTATTTGATTTTCTGTGCCACAATTGTGAATGGAATTGTTTCCTTAATATCCCTTTCTTCTCTTTCGTTATTTGTATATAGGAAAGCCACCGATTTTTGGGTGTTGATTTTGTATCCTGCCACTCTACTATATGCATCTATTGTTTCTAGGAGTTTTTTGGTAGAGAGTTTAGGGTTCTCTAGGTATAATATCATGTCATCTGCAAATAATGATAGCTTGACTTCTTTGCCTATCTGGATGCCCTTGATGTCCTTTTCTTCTCTGATTGCTATGGCAAGTACTTCCAGTAATATATTGAATAAAAGGGGGTGAGAGTGGGCAACCTTGTCTTGTCCCTGATCTCAGGGGAAGGCTTTCAACTTTTCCCCATTGAGAATGATGCTCGCTGTGGGCTTTTGGTAGATGGCTGTAACTATCTTGAGGAAAGTCCCTTCAATTCCTATATTCTGGAGGTTTTTAATCATGAATGGGTGCTGGATCTTATCAAATGCTTCCTCTGCGTCTATTGATAGGATCATATGGTTTTTATTTTTTTCTTTTTATTGATATGATGTATTATGTTGATTGACTTGCGAATGTTGAACCATCCTTGCATTCCCGGGATGAATCCTACTTGGTCATGATGTATAATTTTCTTGATGAGTCTTTGGATTCTGTTTGCTAGTATTTTGTTGAAGATCTTAGCATCCGTGTTTATCAGGGAGATTGGTCTGTAGTTTTCTTTCTTTGTGTTGTCTCTCCCTGCTTTGGGTATCAGGGTGATATATGCCTCATAGAAGCTGTTGGGAGTGTTTCTGTTTCTTCTATTTCCTGGAAGAGCTTGAACAGGACAGGCAGTAGGTCCTCCTTAAAGGTTTGGTAGAGTTCACTAGTGAATCCATCTGGACCTGGGCTTTTGTGTTTGGGCGGACTTTTAATTACTGTTTCTATTTCCTCAATGGTGATAGGCTTATTCATTGCCTGAATTCTT
>JAJIBD010006685.1:0-122266 GCA_021461705.1 Cryptotis parvus | reverse complement strand
TATCCCTGAGCACTGCCAGGGATAAACAAAATTCCAGTGGTATTCATTTGGCACGCCATATGCTGTCAAAACAATTTTGAGATTGAAAGGAGGACAGCTGTTGTCAGCGGAGGAGAATGGCGGAGTCTATGGAGGTAGAGGCTGAGCAGCGGAAGCAGCGGCGTGAGGAGCGAGAATGAGGGGTTGTGTCAAGAGTTTGTTGGGAACAGGAAGGAATCCGGTGCGAGTGGGACAAAGAGTGGGTCAGAGTACTGGGGTCAGCTGTCGGTCTCCGCCGAAGACCGTGAGTGCAGCCCTATCTGAAGCCTCGGAGGGAGGCTACAGGCAGGAGGCCCTGATTTAACTGTGTTTTATGGAATTTTAAATTGCAGTTGGGGAGACAATAGAAGCAGGAACGTGCTCTTTTGAGAGACTTCAGGGAATCTCCTGAAGGAAACAGAGGCTTTATTAGGAAGTAATTGGAAGGGAGAGATGATAGGTTGGGATGAGGCCAAATGTGGAACAGGAGGAGAGAATTAGAATTAAGACTTAGTATTAGAATGAGTTTTTTTAATTTTGGGTCACACCTGGTGATGCTCAAGAGTTATCTGGCTCTTTGCTCAGGAATTACTGTCACTCCTGGCGGTGCTCAGGGGACCATATGGGATGCTGAGGATCGAACCCGGTCGGCCATGTACAAGGCAAATGCACTACCCGCTGTATATCGCTTCTGACCCAATATTAGAATGACTTTGAGGGGCCGGAGTGATAGCAAGCCGGGTAGGATGTTTGTCTTGCACGCAGCTGTCGGGAACACCTCTGTTCCCCAGCAATATTGGGGAGCAGAATTGAATCCCCCTTCTGTGCCAGGGGATCAGTGGCTAGCAGATAAAGACTCACGGATCCAGCACAGTTCCAAAAGACTTTTACGCAAGTTCTGGCATTATAATCTAATATTAAGAAAATCCCAAACTTCTAGTTCCTACCTAAACTCAGACCATGTGTTTGGGTTAGAGCTCCTGCCAAGATTGCCGCCGCACCAGCACGATGAGCTTGGGTTCAGGCAGAATTCCTCGCTCCTCACGCCCGCTGCTTCCGCTGCTCAGCCTCTACCTCCATAGACTCCGCCATTCTCCTCCGCTGACAACAGCTGTCCTCCTTTCAATCTCAAAATTGTTTTGACAGCATATGGCGTGCCAAATGAATACCACTGGAATTTTGTTTATCCCTGGCAGTGCTCAGGGATAAATCGTGGCTCTGCGCTCAGGGACCAGAGGTCACGAAACTGTGAAGTGTGCTGGGAATCGAACTTGGGCTACCGCAGGCAAGGCAAGCACCCGCCAGACTCGTAAGCACATGAATACTGTTGGAGGCAGCCAGCACCATGTGGTGTTGGGGAACAAACCAGGGTCTTCCATATGCATCCTATGAAGCTGCATCTCTCTGGCCCCGCACTGTAAAAATCAGATCACTTTATGAGTTAACACTCCATCCTTTTATGATTCTTTTTTTTTTTTTTGGGTCACACCCAGCAATGCTCAGGGGTTTCTCCTGGCTCTGCACTCAGGAATCATTCCTGGCGGTGCTCGGGGACCATATGGGATGCCGGGGACTGAACCCAGGCTGGCACAGGCCGGGTGCGGCAAGGCAAATGCAAGGCAGAATGGAATCTGCAGAGAGAGAAGAGCGAGAAGCAGTTCCTTTTACATCCCTATTGTCCTCACCCGATTCTGTCAGGTGTAGGTTAGCTTCCCCTAGCAGCTCGCCCGGCCCAGGGCATTGAAGCGTTAATTTGCCAGAGCGGGTCTTGCTGACAGTTCACCTGCAGGTACTTTGTAGAGATGGAGGCAGGATACCTCAGAATTAATACAAAAGGCGAGGATCTTTACCATGGATATTCTACAGCCAGATTATGTATTTCTCCAAACTTCCATGAGATCCTTATCTTCAGGGTTGTTCTGGGTACTAGCCTCTAGACTTACGGAGACTCCCTGGGCCGGGAGGCAAACAGCATTTCTCTCTGATTTAATTATGGCTATATTATTTAAAAGAGGATCAAACGCAGCCAGATAGACTCTGGTGTAGTTTTCCAGTCCCACAAGGGGATCTGTGAAAGAGGAAATACTTTTTTTTTGTTTTGCTTAATTTTTTTTGCTTTTTTGGGTCACACCCGGCAATGCTCAGGGGTTACTCCTGGCTCTTTGCTCAAGAATTACTCCTGGCAGTGCTGGGGGACCATATGGGATGCCGGGATCGAACCCGCATCAAACCTGGGTCGGCCACATGCAAGGCAAATGCCCTCCCCGCTGTGCTATCCCTCCGGCCCCAGAGGAAATACTTTGAACTGCTAACAGAATACCTGGTAAGATAGTCTGCCACATAAAGTTATAGATCCAAACTGTTTTCCTGCCCTTATCTACAATGGTACCTGTAGGAGATAGCTCCGGCGAGATGCAGAGGCTCTGGGCAGCCGTGACCAGGGTGTATACTCCAACAGTAGCCAACCCAGGTTTGTTCCCTGCATCCCATGAGGTCCCCAAGCACGCCAGGAGTAACCCCTGAGCATTGCTGGGAATGGCCCAAAAAGCCAAAGTAAGATTTTGAAGGGAACGGTTTGAGGCTCTTCATATTCCTGAATCAACCAGATGCCATTGGGCTACATTGGCACGTGATAGGGTCCAATGGAAATGTTACTGGCGCCCGCTCGAACAAATCGATGAATAACGGATTCAAGTGATCAAGTGAAGATTTTGAAGGGACTGGTGCGATAGCACAGCAGGGAGGGCGTTGCCTTTCACATGACTGACATCCCGGCCTCCCAGATGGTCCCTGCGCACCTCCAGGAGTAATTCCTGAGTGCAGAGCCAGGAGGAACCCTGAGTAGTTTCACCAGGTATGACTCAAAAAAGCAAAAAAAAAAAAAAAAAGTGATTTTGAAATTTTGAGCCCGATGAAGTGGGGAGGAAATAATGGACATAAATAGGTGATGCCATTGGGCTACACTGGCACGTGACAAGGACAAGTGGAAACGTTATTGGGGCCTGCTCGAGCAAATCGACGAATAACTGAATGTCAAGTGATCAAGTGAAATCAGGTGAAGAAAATTAGGTTTGAGGGAAGATGCTATGCACAGCTGGGATGTGTCCCCATGCCCATCTGACTGCAGGGGCTCCCCTGCCTGTGCCCCTACCCCCTCTCCCATCCCCTCACTCTTCTGCCCAGAGGAGAGGTGTCAGAAGGGCCTTGGGCATAAGTGCCCACCCTCCCTCGTTTACCTTCAGACCAGCCAGCCTGCTTCCCACCATCAGTGCCATGTGGGGCCTCTTTTAAAGGGATGTTAAACAACAGACATTTGGGGCTAGGCATCTAAACTTTAGGGAGTCTTAGTTAAGAAATTAGTCTTGGGGCCAGAGCCATAGGATAATGGGGAAGGCATTTGCCTTGTATACGGCCTACCCAGGTTCAGTCTCCAGCATCCCATATGGTCCCCAAGCACCCCAGGATTAATTCTTGAGTTCAGAGCCAGGAGTAACTCCTGAGCATCACCCAGTGTGAACCAGAAAGCAAAAAAGAAAGAGGAAGAAAGGAAGGGAGGGAGGGAGGGAGGGAGGGAGGAAGGGAGGGAAGGAAGGAAGGAAGGAAGGAAGGAAGGAAGGAAGGAAGGAAGGAAGGAAGGAAGGAAGGAAGGAAGGAAGGAAGGAGGGAGGGAGGGAGGAGGGAGGGAGGGAGGGAGGGAGGGAGGGAGGGAGGGAGGGAGGGAGGGAGGGAGGGAAGGAAGGAAGGAAGGATTCATGAATCATTTGAGTTGAGGTGCTGGTGCATAGAAAACTCTAATGAATTGCTTGAGAAAGTCTCAAAGAAAAAATGAAGAGGTGGGGGCTTGAGCGATAGCACAGCGGGTAGGGCATTTGCCTTGCGCGCGGCCGACCCGGTTCTATCCCCAGCATCCATATGGTCCCCGATCACTGTCATGTGTAATTCCTGAGTGACCCCTGAGCATTGCCAGGTGTGACCCAAAAAGCGAAGGAAGGGAGGGAGGGAGGAAGGGAGGAAGGAAGGAAGGAAGGAAGGAAGGGAGGGAGGGAGGGAGGGAGGGAGGATGAAAGCAGGGAGGGAAGGAAGGAGGAAGGGAAGGAAGGAAGGAGGGAAGGAAGGAAGATGAAGAGGTTAGGAATGGGACTTAGGGGCTGGAGAGGGAGTGCCCAGGTGAGGCACCTGCCTCGGGAGACGAGCTGTCCCAGCATTTCCTGCCCCCAAAACAACGACAGATATAGCCCCCAAATTTGACATGTTGTTGAGTAGTTAAGGAAAACTTTCTAAGTCCTGCTGCATAATTAGTATGTTCGTCCTTCAAGAAGGGCAGTGGGAAAGATGACGGTCTGAAAGACTGAAGAGATAAGCAATCAGCCACAGAGTTCTCAGCAATGAATGAAAGGGTGGCTGGGCGCGTTGGGTGGCTGGGCACGTGTGTTCCTAATCTACCACTTAGGCTGGTGACCTTGAGGAAGTCATTTAGCCTCATTAAACCTCATTTTCTCCATGTGAAGTAGGGTTACAAATTCTTAATCTCGTGGTTGTTAGGAATATTGAAAATGCTTGCACAGGGGCCGGAGCGATAGTACAGCAGTAGGGGCATTTGCCTTGCATGCGACTGACCGGGGTTCGATCCTTGGCGTCCCATATGGTCCCCTGAGCACCACCAGGAATAACCCCTGAGCATTGCCGGGTGTGACCCAAAAAAGCAAAAATAAATAAATAAAATGAAAACTTAATACTGTCTGGCATGGAGTAACTAGCACCTCATACAGCGTAGTTGTCGGAAGCCATCTGAGTTCAGTAAGCTGGTCAAGAGGACTTGGTCAGTTGCTTCGTGAGCATTCAGCAGGGCTCAGCTTCCCAGCAGCTGGGGGAAGGGAAAGCAAATGGTGGTGAGTACCCTGTGCTGGGACTGGCACGAGATCAAGGAAGAAGAGCAGGCAAGTGCGCTGTTAAATCAGGCACAGTTAAATTCCTGGCAGGTTGGAAACCCACAGGCCAAAAAGAAGTTTGAGGGGTCAGTGAACAGCCTCTTAGGAGGAACTGAAGGAAATGAGGAGAAACAGATGGGGCCAAGTCAAGGTAAATAGTCCCAAGTCTCCAAGCTGGCTGTGCCGGTGGCGCCGTGGCGGGTGGAGAGGGCTCCTGGCTTGTGGGTTCGCCGTACGTGTCACCCGAACTAAGTTTGCCAGACTGCTGGACTGACCTTCTCACTTGAGTTTTATTTTGCCTGGCTTAGCACAGAGCCACTTAGAAAGAGCAGATCTCGTACAGAGCTGGGAGAAAGGAAACAGGTTCCACTGTGCAGTGGTTAGCATGAAGAGGGCTTGGAAACAGTGTAGATGGAAAGTGATAATAGCTGCCTTCGCTGAAGTGTGCGTGTGTGCTTGTGTAGTGGGTTACTCATACACTGGGTGCTCGGGACTTATTTCTGGCTCTGTGCTCAGAGATTCTTGGCAGTGCTCAGGAGACCATCTGGAGTGCCAGGGATTCAAACCGGGGTCAGCTGTGTGCAGGGCAAGTACCTTAACCCCGTAATCTCTCTGGCCTTCTTGAATGCCGTTTTGGGCCAGCCATGTGTTCAGTTCACTTACTCTGGATTAGGTCATTGCCTATCTCAGTCCCAGTCTTCCGGGAGGGGCTATTTTTATCCCTGTTTAGTAGATGAGGAAGAAATGAGGTGTAAGAGCTGGGCCCTAAGCCCTCTCCTGGCTGAGTCCAAGGCCACTTTCACCCTGCAGTTAAACTATTTCATAAGAAGCCCCGCTTGCTGCTCAAGCCCTTGTTATCAGAGCTGGGAGGAAGGTTAGGTTGTTCAGTCAGAGATTCAAGCCATACTAAGTCCTAAGCAGGGGGGGGAACCTTTTTATTCTGCCAGGGGTCATTCGGATATTTATGACATCATTCACAGGCCATGCAGTAAGGGTAGAGGGCCCATATGTAGCCAGCAAGAAGCATACGTGTCTGTCCATGCGCCAGGGTTAAGCATGTTACGGGGGTGGGGGCTGGGCAACCCCCACCTCTTCAGGACCTAGAGAATGCCTTCCTCTTAGCTCATCCAGGAAAGTCGCAGCACTTGGACTCTAGCCGGGGCTCTTGAGTCCTGGCGCACTCTCGGTTGCTTTGAACCCAGAGTGGACTCTCGGTTTCCGTGTGTTGTCAGATCACGGTGAAGCACCGCATAGCCTCAGCATCTTCCTGCTGGGGAAAGAGTTAGTGAGCCTCCGCCAACAGCGTCCCGTGGCTCTGTCCTGGGCAGCTTCTGGTGCCCTGATGCAGAGTGATCCGACAAGCAGGTGCAGGGCAGCCTTGGAAGCTGCAGTCTCAGCTTCTCCTTTGGATCAGAGGAGTGACTTGGCTTCGTCGCTTTGCCATTTCCGGCCCTCATTTCGGCACACATTTTGGCAAGGGTGACCAAAATGTGTGCCTGGTAAGATGCCGTTGCTCAGAAGTCCTCAAGTTCCCGTGGAGCACATAGTAATTAGAATGCAGCCTAGAGACCCCCTTCGCTTCAGCAGCTCCCAGAGGAAGGGGAATGGGAATGCCCAGAATGAGTACAGGGTGACAGTTGTGGAGACTGGGAATTGGCTCGCGGCTGTGTCCCTGTCAGGACAGCAGTTGGCCTCTGGGTCTGGCCGTGTTCGGAGTACCCCTCCACATCCTCTTCCTCCTTGCTTTCCTCTGGGAAGGCACTTGGGACAGCGGAGCACCCAGGGCAGATTGGAGGCATGTTGGACTTGGTTCTGCAGGTGACAGCGCAGTTATCACCAGAGGGAACGGCATCAGGCCTGGGGCTCCACTCGCTCTGAGTCCGTGAGGTTTGTGTCTTAGCCTTTTCTTCGATTTTCCTTTCTTTTCTTATCCTTGGGCTACCGTGACTCTCTGCTCAGGGATCACTCCTGGTGATCTGTATGCATGCTGGGGGTCAAACCAGCCTGGCAGAATGCAAGGCAAGTAGCTTACCCACTACTGTCTCTTTGGCTCAGTGTCTGCCTTTTCTAATATATTTGTATTGTCTTTAAGCTGCCACACTCTTCTTTAACGCCTCGCTGAAAGCAGCTCCTTTTGGGACACCTCCAGGTTCAGAGAAGTCACACGTTCTGCTCACTGGGCACTTGGTTTATACTTCTTTGGTGGGACAAGCTGGGGGGTGATGGTTTGGGGCCCATCCGACAGTGCTCTGGGGACCATGTGGTGTCGGGGATTAAACCAAGTCAGCTGCACACAGTGCAAGAACCTTAACCCTTGTACTATCTCCTGGTTTCTACTTTTTGCTAAAGCATCTTTTAGTCTTTGCCTTAGAGTTGAGTTATTTCTGTGTGCCTGTCTGCTCCAGTAGAAACAGATCTGTTAACTTCCTGTCTCCTATGGCCCTTTGCCCTGGCGAAGACTTTGTCCCTGCTTAGTTAGAGTGGGTTGTTGCGGACAGTTCTGGGACGTACCCCCCAGTGTCAGCTCTGCACTCTCACTGTCTCCTGCTGCTGCTGCAGGGATGATGAAGGGAATAGGTTTCTGCTTGCCATGCACATTGTCTTTGGTCTTTGCCACAGACTTGTGAGGTACAGAGAAGCAGTTGGTCTCTTCAACAAACAAAATAATTGTAATGAGTCCTATGTGGAAAATAGCCATTGTTGAGGGACCTGGGTATGTCAGGCATACTTTTCATTCTCTCTGCAATCCTAAGAAACACAGTCAAAACCCCCAAATTATAGGCGAGAATACCAGGCACAGAAAAGTTAAGTCGTTTGCAAAATCTGGCTCTTTCCATATTTTGGAACAAGGAACCTTTCCTTGTTAACCCTTTGTCGCTAAGACCCAATTTTACCCTGATTCGCTGAGAGGACCGCAGCTCCCCCCGTCACTCACGTGCCAGGAAATCTAAGCTAGCCGCAGAGAACACCAGCTTAGGAACATCTTGAGGTTGTTCGTCTCGTCAAGCGACCTGCTCATCCAGGTGTTTCTCCTAAGGAATTGCTTGGACAAGTCATAATTTCAACAATCTCTTTCCATGATTTCTTCTATCTCTGACAGGACTGATGGCTTGTAGTTTCTGTAACGGGATCATGATCCTCCGATTCTTTCTCCTGGCATATTTCCTTCTTCTATAAGTTTCCATTTCTTTTCTCTGCCTGCTTCCTTCCCTGGCATCTGCCCAGGGTAGCATTCTTGGCGTCTGTCTCTCTTTCTCATGGCCTGCATGAATGGTGGCTGTCTGACAGGCCGCTCACTGTGGGCGCCACGCAGCATTCAGGACATTCTCTGCGTGAAGTCTAGATCTGTGTCCGCCCAGCAGCAGGGTCAGCCCGGCTTCTAGTTATGTTTTGTTTTTTTGTTTGGAGGGTTGGTTTTTGTTCTTGATGCCATGGCCTGAACCAGAGCGCCCGTGTACGAGGCCTGTGATTATCTGCAGAGGAGCATCCTGGGCTGCTGGGGAATTTTCTTCTGTTTTAGGATCCCGGGTAGCACCTCACTTGCCACTGCCAGTTGTTAAATAAGTTAGAATTTTGATGCAAAGGAATAAAATCTTGTTCCCCTATTACTAAGGTATTCAAATGTAGTCAGAGGACATTATATCTTGAACTGAGGACCTGTGGGAAGGTGGTTATTAGGATATAGTGCTAGAGGTGGCCACGCTGGGGTTTGTTTTTGGTTCCACCCAGCAGTGCTCCGGACGTACTCCCGTCTCAGTGCTCAGGAAACCATGCAGGTGCAGAGCCTCCCACAGAAACATGCACACTAGACCTGTGAGCCGGCTCTCTGGCCTAGGCCTGTGGCGTCCCCAGCCCCATGGAGTCCCATCAGCCTTGCTCACTCGATGGCTGTGTGTTAAGCGTTCCTGTGGCCCCACCGCGTGGCCCACAGAGCAGTCTTGTCCAGGCTGCCAGTTGTAAGCATCGCTCAGTGCCTGAGCCGCCCGGAACTCTGGATGCCCCATTTCTCCTTCCCGGAGCAGGTAATGACGCTGTGCTCGTCCGTGTGCTTGTTCGCTGCTAGGCCTGACCTCCAGGTGCAGGGCTGGTGACTGAGGGATGGGAGCATCTCGGAGCAGACACCAGTAGAGGAGGGAGAAGCCAGGCCGAAGCAGAGCTAATTGGCTGCCCCGCCGCAGCTCTGCACTATGGACCCACACTCTTGGAGTTGGGGGTGAGTGGAACCATATCTCAGCTCTGATGCGGAGTGACAGGCTCTCCGAGACCTGCTTCTGAGGGTGGTCCTTAAAGCCAGCTGGAAGGACCAAGGTTGTGAGACTAGAGCCGTGTGGACAGTGGGGCCAGAGTCAACCTTGTTTTCCTTTGTTTTGCACCCCCATCTTTTTAGGGGAGTTGTATTTTGGGCCACACCCAGCTGTGCTCAGGGCTTTCTCCTGACTGTGCAACTGTATCACCCAGGGAGTGCTGGGGACCATACACGTTGCCTGGGTTTGAACCTGGGTCGGCCACCTCCAGGTCTCCACTGTGCCCCGGCCCTCCCTAAAGTCGCTGTTGATGCAAAGCCCAGGAGGTGTGACAGGCTGAGGTGTTGGCAGGGGTGGCGCATCTGCTTGCATATGTCGCGGAGGGCTTGCTGGGCGGGGTCCCCATGGCGGCTGCAGTGTGTGCATGTGACTACAGAGGGCCGCCTTCGTGGAGTGGCTGCTCTGTGTTTCACCATGCTCACTGACGGGGCTGTCAGCACGCTCCTGGGCATGATCCCAGACTTCTTGGTTTGTTTGGCTAGTTGGTTTGGGGTCACACCTGAAGATGCTCAGGGGTTACTCCTGGCTCTGCACTCAGGGATCACTCCTGGCGGTGCTTGGGGGGATGCGGGAAGCCGAGGTGAGCTGCATGTCGGGCTGACCTCCCAGCTATACCATCTCTTCAGCCCTCAAACATTTTTAATTGTGGTGCTCACCAGGGCCCACACGCTGTCCGTGTGTACACACCGGCTATGGCACTCTGGAAATACAAGCTTGTAATGCCAGGGCTCCCAAAGAACAGAGCTGCCTACACATCGCTGAGCTCCCGGGTAGCTTTGGGAGTCAAGCTTGCTATCGGGACAGACGTTCCTGTAGCCTGCGTCCCCCTCCTCTCTGAACACCCAGTTCCTGTCTCAAGTGGTGCTTCAGGAAGGGGCGTTGAGGCTTCCAGTGAGCCGATGTGAGGGGTGAGGGTGTCACTGGTGGTGCAGGAGATGCAGCCGTTGACGGGGCAGAGTTTGCCATCACAGTTTGGTGCAGGCTTGGAGTCCATCGTTTTCATGAAATGAAAAGGTGTTTTGTTGTTGTTGTTTTTAAGATCTTCTAGTCCAGCCCACTTGTTTCGATGCTCAGGCACAGACCACACAGCTAGGACCAGAAGAGATGCAGATGCTAAAATCTTCTGTGCCAGGGCCTGAGAACTGCTGCTAGAGCCCTGGCCTTGCATGTGGCCAGCCCAGGTCTGACTCCTGGGTACCCCATCTGGTCTCCTGAGCCCTGCCAGGAGACAGCCCTGAACTGCTAGGTGTGGCCAAAAAACAAACAAAAATAAATAAACCTTCTCCAGCCTGCCTTGGACAACACTCTAAACGATCTCAGGGCCTTGAATTTCTCATCTGTGAAGAGTTGAACTCAGGCCTTTGGTTTCTGGGGTTCTCTGATCTCACAGTACTGGGCCCAACTCAGGACTCACTGGGTGTGTGTCCCACAGACTCCACTGCCAGAGAAAATGAAAAGTAACGTGAGCTAGTGTGGGGCCCAGGGTGTCATTTCCTCCCCTGATGATGTGGTTCAATTCTTTACTGCGGCTGAATTCCTGCAGGTTGGGGCCCCAGGGTGTCCCAGGGTGATACTCAGACTGGAGTCTGATTTGGTGAGTTCCTGTGCTATTTCCGGGCAGTGGGGTCTGATCTGTTGGGCCAGAAGACAGTATTAATTGGCTTTATGAGCAGGTAGCGTCAGGTTTCTGGGATGTCCAGTAGGTCTGAAGAGAACTGCCACAGCCTCTTGGCTTTGGCAAATTAGACCGTTTGTCTACCATGGATCAATGAAGGATAAGCAGATAGGAGCAGCTGGAAGCTTTGGAAAGTGTGAGAAGTGCACATTCCCCCAGTTTCTTTAAAACAATTAAAAAGAAAAAGAAAACAACCACCAAAGAGAAGGCTGTGCTCCGCAGATAGGAAGGATGGGGCGTGGATTCTGAACTGCCCCTTCGGGCGGAAGGAAGCTTCTTTCGCTGCTGTTTCGTTGCACTTTCTGTGCAATGAAACTTCGGAATTCCCAAAGTTGCAGGTTGGGGATCACGACCTCCATTTTCCCTCCGTTGCTGCTCTCCAGAGGAAGGGAGGGCGGGTGGCTCTAAATAACACTTTGGCCTTTCTGGAAACGGATCAGATGTTCCAGGACGGAGCCTCGCTCACTTGCGCCTGCTGGCGAGCGAATTGCCTCTCAGGCGTTCTCTCTCTCTCTCTCTCTCTCTCTCTCTCTCTCTCTCTCACACACACACACACACCCCCTGCTTAGCTCTCGCTCTCTTGCTCCCTTTCACTCTCTCCTCGTCCGTGCTTTCTGTAGGATAGAGTTAGCACTTCTTCTCTCCTTATATAGCCAGGTCTGGTTGTTAATGTTAACAGAAACCTAACAACAAGTAAGGGAGGGCTGCCAGAGAGCATTAATCAGACCAGTGTTTGCGATTTCCTAAACGCTCTCGCTTTGGGCACCCATTGAACATTAAGAACAATATGAAGCTGTTTTCCTCCTTCCTCTCGCTCTCTCCCTCTACCTCTCCCCCAACCCTCAGTCTCTTGTGCCTTGGGTTCTTAAATTCCTCTGTGCGGTCTTCCAACTTGCTGCCCCAGAACTTTGTTGGTTTTTTTTTAAAGGCTTCTTTTATTTGTTTGTTTGTTTATTTAAATTTCTCTGTCTCTTCATTCACTCCAAGACCACAGGCGGAGCAGTAGCAGCCGGAGCCAGGACTCAGCAGAGGGGCCGGAGGGGCAAGTCCCAGAGCAGTTCTCAGGCCTCCTGCACGGCTCCTCCCGGTGTGTGAAGTGGGGCAGGACCCTTTCCAGCCGCTCTGCTGCCCTGAAGAGGCCACAGTGCGGGGCACCTGCCCGAGGCCAGCATGCAGCTGGAGGGGACAGGCCTGCCAGCCCCCAGTACCTCTCCACCCCGTGCTCCGGAGCAGAGTCGGCGAGGGGGCTACCCAGCAGGCCTGCCCACCACCAGCAGCCAATCGCACCCTGAAACTTGGACTCTTAACGCGTCTCCACACCCCGCTGGTGCCGAGGAAGACGGAGAGCGGAGGCGGGGCCAGGAGCCGGGCCCCTCCCACCAGCAGACCCAGGACTGAACTCAAGCTCAGCCGCAGCTTGTCCAAGTCAGACTCCGATCTCCTGACCTGCTCCCCCACAGAGGACGCCACAATGGGGGAGCCGGAGTGAGTCCCTGTCCAACTGCAGCATCGGAAGAAGAGGCTGGAAAAGTCGCCCTCCTTTGCCTCCGAATGGGATGAGGTAAGGACTCCTGACGTCACGGAGCCGAGGGCTGGCCACAGCCCACCACAGCCCCTCTGTGTGCTGACTCCGGGGGTGGAGTGTGGCTGGCCGGTGTCTCACACTGTGACCAGGGGATTCCCCGGCACAGTGAGGGAGGCGAGCTCCAGGGAGCAGGAAGCCTGGTCCTCACACAGTTAAGCTATAGGGCGGAGGCCTGGCAGAGCAGGACCGAGGGAGGTGTCGTAACTGGAAAGGACCTACTGTGCAGAAGTTCTGGAGCCCTCGGCCCAGTGGGGGGCCCCGCACCTCCTGAGGGTGCTTCAGGGGAGGCAGAGAGGAGGCAGGTGGGCGCGGCACTGGGCAGGGGAGGGGCACTGCCTGGCCCTCTCTGAGACACACATGCCTCTCCCCACTGAAGCGCCCCCCCCTGGCCACATTCCGGCTGGCGCAGCAGAGTGCTCAGAAACCGAAATTAGCACAGGGAAAAACATGTGGAGGGGGCCAGGTTCCTTTCATAGCAGAACCGCGGCTAGAGAACAGTTGGGAATATTTCCCAAATGTTTGCTGGTGACTGCAGCTTGTCTTGCCGGCAGAGGAATGTGTTCCTCAGCAGTCGGGAAGCGCTCGGGAGTGCTCAATTGCCCCCTTTGCAAACTCCTCTTGCTGGGAGAAGCCGTCTCTGAAGTGCCCTGGGTCTGTGTCCAGAACGTTTCCAGGTGCTGAATTTAGCTCTCGGAGAGGAGCCCTACAGCCGACAAGTCCCTCTGAGCAGTCTGTGGACTCAGTGCCCGGCGCAGCCCTCTCTGGACTGCAGATGTGAGGTTCTGTAAGCCAGAGCTAATCCCGTCTCCAGTGAGGTGATTCTCTCAGACTTGCCTCTGGCTCGCGTGCACTTGGGGACTGTTAGGTCTGGACGGGGGTCTCCATAGAAGGTTTTCACCGGTGTGAACTGAGGTTGGTGAGCCAGGTGCCAGGCCTCTGACGTCACTTGGTGCTCGAGCAGGTGCCGCCCCAGAGCACACACAGGCGTGTGTGTTTTGCGGGAACCGGCCCACCCTTTGCTTCTCACAGTCCTGTACTGTCAGGTTCTGAGCGACCTAAGTACAGTGCATAGTCGGGGCTGGAGAGGTCAGCAGGAGTGGGGCGAGTGGGCAGGGACAGTGTCAGGAGGAGCTGAAAGACCCAGAGGTTGAGGAGGCAGCTTGAAGCCAGCGAGGGAGGCAGGGCTGCCGGTGCATGTGAGCGGAGGTGTGGAGCTGAAGGCTGCAGTCGTTTGCGTTTTCATGGTTTGTGAGGGAAGGAAGGAAGTGAGATTGGGATCAGGCAGTGAGAGGGCCTGGAACATGAAACTGGGAAGGGAGGATTTTGTTTGCTCTCTTAGAGTTCTTCAAATGGGCTCTGGGCATGGCTTTAGCGAGGAGTGAATTCGCTCTGTGAATTTGCCCTCTCCCGAGCAGACTCCTGGATGAGTGGGTCAGCAGTACAGGGAGAATCCACAGAGCCTGTCCCTGTTAGCAGCAGGGCAGACAGCCTGGCCAGCCCCAGCGTTCCTCATGGAGAACATGAAGCCACAGAGCATAGCCCAGCTGTGAGTGCTTTCCGACTTTTGTTTCGGGACCACAGCTGGCAGTGCTCAGGGACTACTCCTAGGTCAGTGCTCAGTGTTTGCTCCCGGAGTGCTCTGGGGAACATGCACTGTCAAGGACCGAATCTGGGGCTACCCACTGAGCACAGCCCAGCTGAGTTTAAGGTGGCTGGTTGCCGCGCCTCCTGGCGCCTGAGAGGTCTGTGTGCCAGTTGCTAGGCCAGGGAGGCCTGTGCGCTCCCACAGAGCCTCTCTGTACCGACAGGCACCCCAGCCGGTCTGAATGTGCGGCCTCACATTAAAGGCTAGACTGGCATGGAAGGGCTTGCCTTTCTCGTGGCTGCCAGGAAGCTACCTGGGGCGGTTGTTGTTGCCTTGGTTGTTTCCGGTTTTGGGGCCTCAGCCTGGGCTACACGCAGGCTCCCAGGTTGACTGTGTGCAAGGCAAGAGCCTGAGCTGCTCTGCTAACTTCAACCTGTTTCTGTTGTTTGCCTGGACCGCACACCACAGTGCTACAGGGCCCCTTTGCAGCAGGGCCTTGTTGGGGCGGTGTCTGGGGCCCGTGGGATGGAATCTGGGCTGCACTTGGCCCATTGATCTCCTTCTCTGGCTCACAGTTGCTGTCTTCCTGGGAGAATCCAGACGCCATGGCTGTGTTTGCACAGTGAAGCGCTCGTCTGGCCTTGCTGTATTGCTGCCCAAGGGCTTTGCTTGTTTCTCTCCAGCTGAAGGGAATTCAGAAGCCAGGGCCCCGCGGACTTGCCTTGAGCAGGACGTTTGTTCTGCCCACCCCACCCGTGACCTCTGCCTGCTGTCCTTCATCCTGCTGGTTTCCCTTTGTCGTCATTAAATCTGCAAGTGGGGGGGTTGGGGCAGCTCAGCTCTTCCCCAGGGTGCCTGGAGGGACAAGGAAGCGCCCAGGAGTCTGGCCCTGAGTCCACACTGAGGGGTGTGATGAGATGGCCAGGCTGCTCCTGGAAGGCTGAGTCAGCTTTGAGCCCTAGTCTGGTCTCAGACCCCACCTAGACGTCCCATGGTGTGTGTGGCCAGGGAAGCTTCACTTCATCCTTCTTGATGAGTCCAGCAGTCCTCTGCTGCTGTTTTGTTTTAACCAATTAGGTGTGTAAGTGCCTGCGCAGTTCCCCGTCATGCAGTCGGGGTTGACATGGTGAATGTTGGTATTATTACTGACCCTGTGACTGGAGGGTGGGGCCCGGGGCCTGCAGTATTGCAGACCTCTTTTTTTTTTTTTTTTTTGCTTTTGAGTCACACCCAGCAATACTCAGGGGTTACTCCTGGCTCTGCACTCAGGAATCACTCCTGGCGCTGCTTGGGAACTATATAGGATGCCGGGGTCAAACCCAGTTGGCTACATTCAAGGCAAACATTCAAGATCTGGGAGCCAGTGACTGTCTCGGTGGTTGGCGCGTGTGGCGGATGGATCTGGGAGCCAGTGACTGCCTCGGGTGGTTAGCGCGTGTGGCGGATGGATCTGGCTCCCTCAGGTGCTTGGTGCGGCTCCTTGTTGACTACCCACACAAGGCAACTGCTGAAAATGGGCCTAGCCGGAAACCTGGGCTTCGCGTCTGTCAGTGCTGCTCCCTTCTTCCCTGTATTCCGTTACAGTCTTAGACTTTGCTTTCAGAAGAGTGAGGGAATGCTGGGACAAACCAAGGTTTGATCATATATGCAGAGCATGTGCTCTGCCTCTTTGCTACATCCCTAGGCCCTCGGTTTGCTTTTAAATAGCTCTACCTAAGCAGAGAGGCACATCCAAGCGGCAGATTTTCTCTATGGTTCTCTTCATGGTCCCTGGTACGTCACAGAAGTTGAGAAGCGACACATAAACGCAGCTTTCAAAATAAACAGAAGTTAGAAAATTACCTACAGCCGTCTACGCAGTAAGCTTCTGTTAACATTTGATGGTATCCAAATTTGGTCTTAGTGTATTTGTTAGTTTGCCGTGGGATTTTCCCCTTTGGGTGGGGGTGGGGGATAGTTATGCCACACCCATCTGTGCTCTTGGCCCTGTGCTTAGGGATCATTCCTGACAGGCTCAGATTACTAGATGGGGTGCCCCGGATCAAACCTGGGTCCACGTGTGCTTACCTAACTGCTGCACATACCTCTCCATGACTATGTTGGTCCCGGGTTCACATCTTCATTCTAAAATGCCATATTTTCTTATATGGCCATGATCATAAGAGTAGCTTGTTCTTGTTTAAGCTTTCCTTCAGTTATCAGGTAACAGTGTGGGCCATTTTCTGTGTATTCCTCTGGTCCCTTCCCTTCCCTCCGAACCCACCAGTGTGGGTTCCAAGAGGCCGCCATACCTGTAAGTAGTGGTCGTTCAGAAAGACCACCTCTAGTTAGCTGCTCCCCACTGCCCGGCCATGTCTGACTCCCTGGTTACTATTGACATTTCAGCACTGTTTCTGTCAGCACGCAGCAAGCAGAGAGGGCTGAGTGCCCTAGCAGTCAACATGGCTATTGCAAGTAAACCTGTCAGTTAATCTTCATTTGCGCATGAACTAGAAGGCAAGGTTGTCTGGGGTTGGGAAGCAGGGGAGAGTCGTCCTTTCACGGGAAGCCTTTGCAGCTACAGGGAAGAAACCGGTTCTCCTTTGCTTCAAGCTGGCAGTGTGAACAGGGTTTCAGCCAAGCAGTTGTGTGCTCCTGTGCACGTGCATGCATGTACACACACAGACACATACACACACACGCCACACACACTCACACACACTTGGCAAGCAGCAGCAATTGATGTCTGAAGTAAATACCTTGTAAGAAGCACAAGAATTACTTTCTTTTTTCTTTTGGGTCACACCCAGCAAATACTCAGGGGTTACTCCTGACTCTTCACTCAGGAATTACTCCTGGCGGTGCTCAAAAGACCATATGGGGTGCCAGGGATCGAACCCAGGTCAGCCGCATACAAGGCAAGTGCTCTACCCACTGTGCTAGCGCTCTGGCCCAGGAATCACTTTCTGGTCAGATTGTGGCTTGACTGTGTACAAAAGTCTGTGCGTCAGACAGGTCGCCCCTCAGAACCTACCTTGGAATGGAATTAAAGTTTGCTTCCGAAAAGAGCAACCCACAGAAGGCTTGTTATCTGCATAGCATAAACATTTGAGTCATTTAAAACTTGGCACAGGGCTTAAGTGATAAATGTGTGTTTTGTAATCAGCTTTCATAAATATTAAACCAAGTGGAAAGTGAGTGAGGGACGTGCTTTGTGTGCGTTTTGTTCAAGTCACAAACCATTTCTGGTCAGGGAATGCCTTGGTTTGGTCCGAAATGGTAGCAGAAGGGACCTGGGCGCCCCAGAACATCTGAAGTGGCAGCAAGGAGGCCCCTTCCAGGTCAGGCCTGGGCACCTCGCCCTTCCAGCTGGCAGGCCCAGGAGGCATGACGTCACCACAGGGGAAGCCGATTGGTTCACTTTCCTGAGCCTGGGGCTGCTTGAACTGTGGAGGGTTGGGCCTGCAAGAAGAGTGACTGCTTATAAAATAAGGGCTCTGGGCCCGAGTTTGTGCTGACTGGCCAAGTGTGGCTGCTCTAGTGTGTATTGCTCGCTCTAGTGTGCGTTGTTGGTCAGTGAACCAGCACCCTGTGGCATTTCTCCTCTCTGAGCAAGAGCCTAGACGAGAACGTGACACTCCTTCCAGAGACAAATGAGAGCCTGGAGTGTCTGTTTAAGGGGCTTCTGCACAGACACACACGTGAGAGACAGCTTTTGTTCTACAGCCTCTAAATTTCCCATGGTCTTAGGCAGTCTGGTCAGGGACGGGCCCCCCCCCCACACACACACACACACACACACACACACACCCGTGTTTGACAAGCGAGCTCAGTTTATATATAAACTCTGCGGTGCCACGGCCGGCCCACCTCACTGTCTTTCTTCCTCTTCTCTTGGCTTTGCTCGTCCTCTTCCCTTTCCCTCTCCTGTTCCGTCTTCTCACAGGCTTCCCCTAACAGCCTTTCCTCTCACCTTCTCTACCAGAAGGACTGTTCTTTTCTCTCTTTAATCACTTTATCCCAGTTTACCCCGTATTTCTATTCTGCAGAGCATTTTACCGCTGGTGCTGGTTCATCCCCACCCGAACCCACCTCCCAGACCTCACTTTGGCCCACCCTCTCCCCTTCCTCATAAATAATCTGTTTCCATTTAGCTCCGTCAAGCACCGTGTATGAATTTTGTGGTATTTGTGAAGTTGCTAGCATGATTTAGGCAGCCTGGGGGGGGGGGTACATTGGTGGTGGGAAATGGGGCACTGGTGGAGGGATGGGTGCTGGAATACTGTATTACTAAGAACCAATTATGAACATCTTTGTAATTGTTTGTCTCACGGTGGTATAATAAAAAATTAAAAAAAAAATAAAAAAGAAAAAAAAAAAAAAAGAAATTGCTAGCATGATAATTTCCCTTCTACTCTTTTTTTTTATTACAATATTTTTTAATGCCAAAACCCCGGGACTCTCTCTCCAGTCCTCTAATGGGTGAACTCAGAATCTTGTGGTTTTGTTGTTAACTTTTTAACCTTTTAATTTTAAAAACAGCGATTTAAGTTGTCAGAAATTTGTGGAGGGGCCGGAGTGATAGCACAGCGGATAGGCGTTTGCTTTGAACACGGCAGACCTGGGTTCAATCTCCAGCACCCCACATGCTCCCTGGACCACCGCTGGTAGTAATTCCTGAGCGAAGAGCCAAGACTAGCCCCTGAGTGTCCCCAGGTGTGACCCCCCCAAAAAAAAAATTTTTTTTTTTTTTGTGGAAAAGATGCAGAGCTACCGTATACCTTTCACTTAACCACTTTCCATTATTATTGATACCTAACTTTGGTATGATTATCATTGATAGGCCAGTATTAATGCATTGTTAACTAGATCTATGTATCACTACATACATGCTGGTCCAGAGACTCTCACACATGGGGCAGAGCTGTTCCTTGCTCTCCCTGTGCACAGCCGTTCATGAGGCAGTCGGGAGGCATGGCGGGTTCTAGCCCTGGCCAACCACCTGGGCAGAGCCTCACAACAAGCCAGACCACCCTCCTTACTCCACGGCGCCGCCATTTTCCACTTTTTGGACTTCCCTCTTGTCAGAACTCCACCCAGCAGACCAGCCCATCACAGCCTATTTATTTTATCATCAATAAATGCTTTATTTGGAGGTGTTTAAAAGAGTTTGCCTCCCGCTCGGCAAGCCTGGCAAGCTTCTTGTGTTGTATATGATATGCCAAATTCCAGTAACAATTATATTAGGTCATTCCCGACCTAATATAATGGTTTGAGGTCTTTATGTTCCTGTAGCAAGCTGATGCCCCTGGCTCTACTAGCATGAGACAGGACATATGGAGATATTACTGGTGCCTGCTCTAGCAAATAGATGATCAACGGGAAGATCGTGATCGTGATGTATCACTACTTCTTACATAATCGCTTTTTTCTTTTCTAGAAATTGCGCATATCACATTATATTTAATAGGCGTATCTTCTTAGGCAACTGACATTTTCTTAGAACTTTGTTTTTGATGATCTTCACAATTTTGAGGCATGCTGATAATATATCTTGTGAAATATTTTCCACTTGGGATACTTTGATTTTTCTGAATATTAGAATGGGATTGTGGATTTTCTTTTTTTCTTTTTTTGGGTCACACCTGGCAATGCTCAGGGGTTTCTCTTGGCTCTGCACTCAGGAATTACTCCCGGCGGTGCTCGGGGACCATGTGAGATGCTGGAGATCGAACCTGGACCGGCTTGGGCCGGCCACGTGCAAGGCAAATGCCCTACCCGCTGGGCTATCGCTCCGGCCCCTAGGGATTGTGGGTATTGAGAAGGAGGAACACAGAGGGAAAGTACATTTTAACCCATTTTATTATTGTGCCTTAAATAGTTAATATTAACTTTACTCTGTATGGGATGCTGGGGATCGAACCTGGGTTGGTTGTGTGCAAGGCAAATGCCCTCCCTGCTCGACTATTGCTCTGGCCCCAGATATATATTTTTTTTTTTCAAATTATTTTGCCTGGTTATTGACCTCTATCAAACGCCCTACCCGCTGGGCTATCGCCCCGGCCCCTATACATTAAGGTTGATTATTTTCCTTTCACATGGGGCAGAGCTGCTACTGGCTCTCCCTGTGCCCAGCTGCTCATGAGGCTCCCCGAGGGAAGGCGGGTTCTAGCCCTGGCCCACCACCCCAGCAGAGCCTCGCAACAAGCCAGACGACCCCCCACTCCATGAGGGCCTCCATTTTCCACATCTGGACTTCCCCTTCGTCAGAACTCCACCCAGCAGACCAGCCTATCACAAGCGGCCGTGCGGTTCATAAATGCTGGATTTTGAGATGACTACAAGAGTATGCTACCCGCACGGCAGAGCCTGGCAAGCTACCCTGTGTCGTATTCGATATGCCAGATACCAGTAACAATTATAGACCTCATTTCCATGACCTGATGGAATGGTTTGAGGCTCTTTATGTTCCTGGAGCAAGCAGGTGCCCTTGGGCTCTACTAGCATGAGACAGGTCATATGGAGATGTTACTGGTGCCCGCTTGAGCAAATCGATAATGAACGGAAGACAGTGATACAGTGATTTTTTTAAATGCCAAACCAGAAGCTCACAGCAGTGGATGTACGCGATTAGAAGACTGTGGTGTTTGTCCCTGTGCAGAATAATAAGATTTTCAGGGACAGTTTTCTTTTGGAGTAGAAGAGTCCCCTCCCGGCTGCTCTTGGGAGCCCGGAGCCCTCCCGGCAGTGCGGCCCCTGGGCAGGGTTCTGCTGCCCTGCCATCCTGCCAGGCCCTGCTCCCCTGGGGCTTGCCGGCTGGGCATCCCCTCAGGCCCCCGTGCCTGCAGGGTTTGTGCTGTTTCTCAGCCCTTGGAAGTCTCTGTGCTCTGGTTTGGGTTTTGTTTCTCTCCCTTTTTATTCTGATGCTGTAAGAATCAGAATAAAGTTCTGACTTCCTTTTGTTCTGATCAGTAAGGTGCTGGCTGAGGGACTAGAGATACGGTACAGGGTGTTAAGGTACACACCACTGACCAGTTTAGACGCACACGGTCTCCCTGAGCACTGCCTGTGGTCACTGGTTTGTTTTGGAGTCATGCCCAGCTGTGCTCAGGATTTGCTCCTGGCTCTGCACACGGGGTCACTCCTGATGGGGCTTGGGAGACCATATGGGGTCCCAGGACAAACCCTGGTCAGCCATGTGCAAGATAAATGCCCTCCCGCTGGCCTGTCTCCAGCCCCGTGAGCGCACTCCCGAGCACAGCTGAGAATCCTAGTTCCCAAGCACCACTGGGGTGGCTCAGGTTCTCCTCCTCACCCCTCCGTCCCCCCCCCCAATTCAGGGTGAGTAATTTTCAGTGACTTGGGAAACAGTCATTCATATTCTATCTTAGCAGTTGTGTTTGGGGAACAAGTAGAGGTATTTTCACATCACTGGCAGTAATGTGACCGTGGAAGCGTGTTTCTACTATAATTGTTCATATGCTTGTTGAGTGCAGGGGAGCAGTGCCCAGAACAGTGGGCACGGAAAACACCCTCCTGGAACCACGTTCTAGAAAGTGCTAAGGGAAGAGAAGTGAAGGGACACACTCGGTACAGTGGGTGTGCCGCTGAGAAGCAAAAAGCTGAGGCGTGGGAGCCACAGTAGTGGGCTGTGGGAAGACCCCTCTGAGGTGGGAGGGTGCAGAGCACAGCGGGCAGGGCTGAGGTGGGCCCGAGCAGAGCCGCCAAGCTGCTCTCTGCCAGAAATTAATTTCTCCCACGAGTGGAGTGGAAATTTGTATTCTGCACTTACGTCTTGTAAATAGACTTCAGAGCTTGACTTTGGTGGGCTATTTTGTTTTCGCTGAGTCACCGTGACTCACAAAGTCACAAAGGTGTTTATGATTGCATTCAGGAGTCCGAGTGTTCTGACAGCAGCCCGCCAGTGTCCGTGCCCTCTGCCGCTATCCTCGGTTTCCCTCCGTCCCTCAGCCTGCCTCTGTGGCAGCCACTGTTCCCCGCCACCATTTTCCTAGTGTTCCCTTCCCTAATATATCCACCCCTCGCTGGCAAGCTTCCTACTGAAGACCAGTTCTGCTCATTGCTACTGTGTTTGGGCATTAGCTGTTTCCCATGAAGGGTTCTGGTGGGGTTGTTGTTTTGTTTGTTTGTTTGTATCCCATATGAGATTATTCTAAGTCTGTTTCTCTCCCTCTGACCGACTTCACTCAATATAATACTCTCCAGATCCATGCAGGTAGCAATAAATTGCATCATTAATCTTCTCTTATGGCTGAGTAGTATTCCATTTTGTGTATGTACTGTAGAGTCTTTAGCCAGTCAGATGACTGGACACTAGGATTATTTCGACGTTTTAGCTATTGTGAATAGTTACGCAGTTGAACGTGGGAGTGCAGATAGATGTCTTTTCTGATTTGAATTTTGGGTCCCTGGGGTATACACCCAGAAGTGGAATGGCTGGATCATATGGAAGCCCAGTTCCAAAAAATGTCCTAGTTTTGGGGACATCCATCAAAAAGGCTGAACCAGTTGACATTGCTGCCAGCAGTGAGTGAGGGTCCCTTTCCCCACATCCTGCCAATACTGGTTGTTATTCTTTGTGATGTGTGAGACAGTATCCCGCAGTTACTCTGATTGGCATTTCCCTGATGACAGAGAGCATTTTTCCACATGCATTCGGCCACCGGTATTTCTTATCTAAGCAAGTTTCTGGTCCTTTCTTCTCCTCATGTTTTCCCCCTGTAGAGTTCCTCTGTTGACTTCTGTTTGGGGGCCGCCTGAGGTGGTAAGCAGGACTACTCTCATTGTGGGGCTGGGGCCGGGCGTGTCTCCTGCATTTAAAGCACATGCTCCGGCTCTTCAGGCTCTCTCCTAGGCTTTGTCGTGGCCTTTAAACACACCGTCTTTCTCCTTAGCCACTGTGCTACTTGCTTCTTTTCCCATCTTGTTTAACTCCTCCCCAACCCCTGGCCCGACCCCCCTGAATTAAGCATTGTGGGTGACTATAAGCATACATGCAGACAATCAGGTATGTATGTTTATGTGTACACATATATTCATATATACATATGTACATACATACATACTTTTCATGTATACATATTTTAAGCTTTTACACAAGCATGAAATCTGAATTGCTAGAAATTTCTCAAACTCACCTGTCTGGTTCAAAAAGAAGGTTTAGTTTCTGGGTTGTTACTGTCTTGAAAAATGCATTTCCAAGGATGCATCAAATGATCAAAGCAAAAATAAAATCTAGAAAGTCAGGATTAGAGGCCTAGCAGTAAGGCACTTAAGCACATGGCTGGCCCAGATTCAGTCCCCAGCATCCCATATGGTCTCCTCTAACACCAGGAGTGATTCCTGAGCCAAGAGTAAGCCCTGAGCACCACTAGGTGCAACCTCCCTCCCCAGAACCACCCCCCCAAAAAAAAAGAAGTAAAAATCAGGATTATTAGTTAAGGAAACGAGAATTCAAATGGTTTTGACCAGAACCTGACTGGAGACTGGCAAACAGGAGATCGGGTGAGAGGTGGTGATCGACTTAGGTGTTCAGGGACACAGGACAGGTGAGTTTAATATTGGGATCATTTGAAACCCAAATGCTGTCAGTACCCTGAGAGGCATCCGCAAAGCTTGGCCTGATGTGTCATAAATGCTTCTTACAGGCTGTGCCGCAGGGCCCAGGGGAGTCGTTGCCTGCCCTTAGAGGGATATGCTGGTGGCCTCAAACCTCCTGCCCCCGTGGATTTAGGAAGGCGAGTATTAAAGGGAGCTTCTTGACACCCCGGGGCAACTTGGCTTAAGTGCACATGCACCCTTGTAGGAAAGAAAAGGGCGTGTAGTTTCTGTGTATTTCACACAGTAAACAAGCTGCTCTCTAGCTGGTGTGTCTATTTTTTTTTTTTCCGATTTTATTTTTTTTATTATTTCCCCCCCAAATATTGTTACACCATTTTAGACATACAATTGAAAGATGCTCATGTAGAGTTTTGGTTCTACAGTGTTCCAACACCCATCCCTCCACCCAAACCCATCTACCATCACCAATGTCCCCACCTCCCTCCCCCTCCCACACCTCAACTACTTGGCGGGTTCTGTATGTCATTTCTCCTCCTCTCTCACCTCTCCCTCCCGCCAAACTTTCTTGCTCTTCGTGGAATTCAATGCATTAAAAAGACATTACTGTTTCCACTTTTTTTTTTTTTTTTTTGCATTTTTGGGTCACACCCAGCGATGCTCAGGGGTTACTCCTGGCTGTGCACTCAGGAATTACTCCTGGCGTTGCTCAGGGACCATATGGGATGCCGGGATCGAACCCGGGCCGGCATGGGTCGGTCACGCAAGGCAAACGCCCTACCTGCTGGGCTATCGCCCCGCCCATGTTTCCACTATTTTAATGGACCGCGCGCATACTGGGCTCAAACTGGTTTTGCTCTGTTGATCTGGTCGTGAGGCAGTTTCCCAGCATCCGGACAGCGAAAATGGTGGCTAGTGTGATGGGCGAGTCTCATCCGGGTTGCTTCGGGACCCCCAGAGGCGACGGGCCCACTCCCAAAAACCCGTCTGCCCTCCTGGGGGGGTCCCCTCTTCAGCTGGGCCCGGACGAGCCGAAGCTCAGCCTCCCCAGCTGCTTCATGTTATGGCCGATGGCCCCGGCAGCTCCTGGGCCGGGCCACCAGGCTCGACAAAATGGAGAGGGGTAGCTGGTGTGTCTAGAATGGGCTAAGGCATAGTGACCAGGCTCAAGAATGGGCAGTGATCCTGTACTGGATCCGGGGCAGCAGTGGGGAGGTCTCAGGGAGAGTTGTGGGGTGACAGTTGGACTTGAGGGCTGCCAGCAGCTCTGCCTGGGGTGGGGTGAGGCCATTGCCTCGGTGCCTGGTGGACCGTGTCAGGTCCAGGATCAAATCTGGGCTGTTTGCGAAATACGCCCCAGCCCCTTGAGCGGCAGCTGGAGCGGTGTCCCCAGCTCTGGTGTGGGTCTGTTTGTGTTGAGACCCCGAGCACCGCTGCCTCTGAGCTGTCTCCCCATCTTTCCCTTTAAATCTGCTCAGACATAAATATATATGTACATATTATGATACCAATCTCCAAGGTCAAGTGAGACATGTATCAGGAGGTCTTGTCAAAGGTGGAAATTCTCACAAACGTGTGGGAGTCAGAGGCTAGGTAAGACAGAAAATGGAACAGTGTGCTAACAATTGTCGAGGGTACTAATACCAACCTAGAACTGAGCATTAAATACAGGCAAAAAGATACACATGACAACCCTTTAATGTATGTTCTGTAATCCACAATCTGGAAGGGAAGGAAAAGAGAAAGAGAGAAAGGGAAAGAAATAAAGAACCTGCCATGGAGGAGGGCTGGGGGAGGGGGAGGGAACCGGTAGTTGGTGGTAGGAGATGGGCACTGGTGGAGGGACGGGTGCTGGAACACTGTATGACCAAAACCCAAATATGAACTTTTAAATTGTATATCTTTGTAATTGTATATCTCACAGTGGTATAATAAAATACTTTAAAAAATAAATCTGCTTAGATACCCCTCTCGGGCTTGTGTTGGCCCTTGGTATTTCGGGAGCCTGCTGAAGTACAGCCAGGCCAGCTGACTTCATTATGTGCCCATAGACAAGTGTGTTTCTACGGTTGATTTTTCTCCCCTTAAATGGATACGCCCAAGAAGTTTAATTTGTGTAGAGATGTGCCGCATGGTCAGAGAGGCAGCTGAGTGCTCCCCAGCCGAATGGTGAGAGACGGCATTCTTATTCTGACCCCAGAAAGGATTCCTTTAGACCCTCACAACAAGGCACAGCTCTCTCTCTGGAGCCCTGACCCCGCACCTTCCAAGATGTGCTGAGTTCTTCTCTGCTCTCCCAGAAGGCCCCTGCCCTAGGGCACTGTCAGTTCCTTCTGCCCTTCTTTCTCTGTGTCTCGGTTCCCCTTTGACGCACCAGGTGAGCTGCCAGTGGGTATGCAGACGGCTTGCGGCTTGCGGAGTTCCAGGCTGGCCAAATGCTGAAGGGTCTTTTCCGGGCCTTCTGCTCTGTCTTGCCCAGTCTCCGGCAACACAGGGCCCACCTGTCCCTGACCCAAGGCAGCCCTTTTTGTTGTCTGGACAGGTGGAAAACAGGCTAAGCTCACTGGGGGCCTACAAATGACAATTTGTCTGCCAGTCTGTTCTTGCCTGGCCTGATTTGCATGACCGGAAGCTGTTGTAAATGCAGTTGAAGTGCTGTGGCCCGTGTGCCTGCCCTGTGTGCCTGCTCTGGCCCGTGTGCCTGCCCCGTGTGCCTGCTGTGGCCCATGCGCCGCCCCCCCACCAGCCAACAGTATTCCAGAGCCACCTTCACGCCACGGGAGCGAGTCTGAGCCGCCTGTCCGCTGTGCTATGGACTGCGGTTCCAGCTCATGCCACGGGAGTGAGGTCTGAGCCGCCTGTCCGCTGTGCCGTGGACTGCCGTTCCAGCTCACGCCACGGGAGTGAGTCTGAGCCGCCTGTCCACTGTGCCGTGGAGTGCGGTTCCAGCTCACGCCACGGGGAGTGAAGTTTGAGCCGCCTGTCCGCTGTGCCGTGGACTGCGGTTCCAGCTCATGCCATGGGGGAGTGAGTCTGAGCCGCCTGTCCACTGTGCCATGGAGTGCGGTTCCAGCTTTCAGTGCCAGGGATGCAGTTGCCTCACAGACTCCTGGGAGGTGGAACGTCCTGGAGAAGTTTCCTACAGGGGTTGCCTGGAACCTTCTGTGCTATGGGGGGAGAATACCGTGGAACTTGGGGTGTTGCAGCAAGGGAGGAGGCATCAAGGCTGGACATCTTCGTGTCCCGAGTCTTGGCCTTCTCTTCTGTGAGAGGGCCTGCCTGTCTTCATTGAAGTACCTAGTTAAAGACAGCTGTCTTTCGGTGGGGGAAATGGGCGTGGGGGACCCTGTGGTACCAGGGATTGGCCCCAGGCCTCTCGCATTTCACATGCCTCTTCCAGTGACTTCTTCAGCCCTCGAGAGATAGTAAAACCATCCCTGGAAATGAGTGTGTTGACAGGCTAGGGACTTTTATTTATTTTTCTTTAGGCAATGCTCAGGGGTTACTCCTGGCTCTGCACTCAGGAGTTACTCCTGGCAGTACACAGGGGACCATATGGGATGCCGGGAATCAATCCGGGTCAGCCGCTGTGGTGTCACTCTGGTGCCTGGCTAGGGATTTTTTTTTAATTAAACATTTTATTATACCACCGTGAGATATACAATTACAATGTTCATGTTTGGAGGTTTCGGTCACATAGTGTTCCAGCACCCCGCCCTCCACCAGTGCCCATTTCCCACCACCAATGTCCCCAATTCCCTCCCCCTCCCATAGCCTGCCTAAATGGCAGGTTCTTTATCTCTTTTCTCACTCCTCTCTCTCTCTCTTTTCCTTCTCTTACACATTGTGGGTTGCACTACATACACTTAGAAGCCATCATGTGCATTTTTTTTGCCTGTATTTAATGCTTAGTTCTATGTTGGTATCAGCCCTTTCAACATTTATTCACACATGTTCTCTTCTCTGTCTTACCTAACCTCTGACTCCCTCACATTTGCGATAATTTCCACTTTTGGTAAGACCACCTGATATATTTATGTCATGCAAATAAATGTAGTCATTCTATGTCTCTCTCTTCCTTCTGACTAATTTCACTCAACATGATCCTTTCCATGTCCATCCATTTATAGGCAAATTTCATAACTTCATTTTTCCTAACAGCTGCATAGTATTCCATTGTGTAGATGTACCACAGTTTCTTTATCCAGTCATCAGTTCTCGGGCATACTGGTTGTTTCCAGGTTCTGGCTATTGTGAATAGTGCTGCTATGAAAATAAAAGTGCAGATGGTGTTGCTGCTGTGTGTTTTTGGCTTCCCAGGGTATATTCCCAGGTGTGATATGGCTGGGTCAAAGGGAGCTCAATTTCTAGTCTTTGGAGGAATGTCCATATTGTTTTCCAGAAAGGTTGTACAAGTCAACATTCCCACCAACAATGTATGAGAGTCCCCTTTTCCCGCATCCACTTGGCTAGGGATTTTTAAGACTCACTGTCACTGTATCACTGTCTTCCCATTGTTCATTGATTTGCTCGAGTGGGCACTAGTAACATCTCCATTAGTCCTGTCACAAGCAAGTGCAACCCAAGGGCATCTACTTGCTACAGGGACAGAAGGAGCCCGAAACCATTCTTCAGGTTATGGAACTGAGGTCCATAATAGTTACTAGTCTTTGGCATAAAAAGTAAATAAAACACGGTAGCTTTCAGGCTTTACCATGTAGGTGGTATAGTCTCAGTAGAAGGCTCTCAACCCGAGCATTTACTGATGAAACTTAAAGGGGGAAGATCCAGTTTTCTCTTGGATGGAGCTCTGAGGAACTATGGAGTCTGGCTGTTGAGAATGACTGACAGCATGATGTGTGGTTTGCTCTGGCTTCTTGCCAGGCTTACTGGTATCAGTTAAAACATGTCTATAGCTGTTGACTATGTATAAATGTGAAAGAGATTGGGAAGAACCTTATGCAAAATTCAGTATCCTATAAAAATATTGCACGGCCACAAAGCGGCCACACGCCAAGGGACATGTGGGTCTGGTGTGGGTGGGTCTCTCTCTTCCGGGGCAACTGGCATGGAGGCATTTTAAAGACTCAAGCACCCAAATAAATGGTTGTGATTTCAAAAGTCCCAAAGTGAGCCTCTCCTTCAGCGCTGTATTGTGCTGTATTGTTCTGCTCTTTTTTTTTTTTTTTCTTTTGCCTTTTGGGTCACACCTGGCGATGCTCAGGGGTTTCTCCTGGCTCTGCACTCAGGAATTACTCCTGGCGGTGCTCAGAGGACCATATGGGATGCCGGGATCGAACCCTGGCCAGCACGGGCTGGCCATGTGCAAGGCAAACGCCCTACCCACTGGGCCATCGCTCCGGCCCCTGTATTGTTCTGCTCTTAACCTTGCTTTTTTTTCTTATTACTTGTTGGAAAAGGATTCTAATGAAGCAGATGAAGTGTTTGCTCTCCTTGTGAGAGCTTGTGGTGGCTTCGTGGTGAGCACATGCCTTTCATGTACAAGACCCTGGGTTTGACCCCGACACGACACACAACAACACAAAATAAGGATGATGTCGTATGTATAACCTTCTGACATTTATGTTGTGGTGAATTTCTAGAAGATGAACAGCCGTGTTAGGGCTGATGCATATTAAATTTATTCTGACACCTTTCTTTGAAAGGAGCCGGTTTCTCTGAACCGCACCACCCTGGGAGAGGTAGTCAGCTTTCTCATCTCTTTCTGCTTAGCAGATCGTGATGTAGTTCCTGTGGGGGTGACTTTTATTATTGTGTAGTTGATGTACTTGTTTGTTTGTTTATTGGCTTTTTGGGTCACACCTGGTGATGCTCAAGAGTTACTCCTGGCTCTGCACTCAGTAATTTCTCCTGGCAGTGATCAAGGGACCATATGGGATGCCAGAGATGGAACCCAGGTCAGCCACATGCAAGGCAAATATCCTCCCCAGTGTGCTATCGCCCGGCCTAGTATCTTTTACATACTCTTCCAGGGTTGGAATGATAGTACAGTGGTAAGGCACTTGCCTTCCAGAAAGCTGGGGTTTGGTCTCCAGATCCTGCCAGGAATGATTCCTGAGTGCAGAGCCAGGAGTAAATCTGAGCACTACTAGGTGCCCAAACCAGTCACTCACTCAGTAGGTGGAAACCTCTTCCCTGGGTTTTGCTTCTTCCTTTGCTGTAATTGTTGCTCTCTTCATCTGTAGCCTCTCTTTATGCTTGAAGAAATTCCCTCCGTCTGTAATAGGAGTTGTTTTCAGCTTTATGGTCTTCAGCATTTTTTAATGTGCAAATGTTTAAAAATTGTGTATAATTGAATCAACGCTGTGTCCCAGTTACAAAACATATAACTTTTATGTTTTTATATATATGTATATATATATTTTTTTTCTTTTGGGTCACACCCGGCGATGTTCAGGGGTTGCTCCTGGCTCTTTGCTCAGGAATTACTCCTGGCGGTGCTCAGGGTACATGTGGGATGCCGGGATCGAACTCAGGTCGGGCGCGTGCAAGACAAATGCCTTCCCTGTGCTATCGCCCGGCCCTGTTTTTTTATATTTTATGTAAAACATAAAACATAAAAATCCCTTTGTTACATGTTCGAGCCTCAGATGTTTCTGGGTTTTGAACTTAAGTGTTTACCCTCTCCCAACCTTTCCCGTCCCCTTGTCCTCGGGCCATGCTACTGTGAGCTGGAATCTTTTCTTCCTTCCTTCCTTTCATTCTTTTTTCCTTCCTTCCTTTTTCCCTTTCTTCCTTTCCTTTTTATTTTTCTTTCTTTCAGATCCCACACGTGTGCTACTCTGCATTCTTGTCTTTCTGCAACTTATTCCATTTAGTAAAATATTTTTTTTGACCATTGATCTGTTTTAAATAGTATAATTTAGATATTTATGCTCTACTAGCATGAGACAGGACATATGGAGATGTTACTGGGGCCCGCTCGAGCAAATCGATGATGAACGGGAAGACAGTGATACAGTGAATTTAGATATTTATCTCTTATGATTTGCAAATGTTTTCTCCCATTACCTTTTCATCCTGTTGGTTTTCTTTGCCGTGGGAGAAGTTCCTTTTTAGTTTCTTCTGATCATGTTCAATGTGCTTATTTTACTTTTTGTTGTGCCTTTGCTTTCGTATGAAGTCCAAAAGATTTTCCTTTCCTTTGTTTCCTGATCAAACGTTTTTATATATACATATATTTGAATCTAGCCCACTGTTGGTTACAATCTTTAGGAGAGGACACTAAAGATTTAAGAGCTAAAATCACTTTCCTAAGGTATTATTCGAGTTGATAAATGAGGAACACAGTGGAGAAACAACTTCTAAGTCATGATGAGGTTGTGCCTGAGATGCATGTGGGCGGAAACAGTTTTGGCTTGAATTGGCAGTTACTTAAATTTTCGTTTAGCCCAAACTTTTGTGGCCTTATTTTTGTTTCCAACCAATTCAGGGGGAAAAGAATTCTGTGAATAAAGGGAAAAATTTCTAGAGAAAGCCTGAATTTTCTTTCTTAGGGTTAAGCTTCAAAGTGTTTCATCTCTTTCCTGCTATTCCACATAGAGGACTGTTGAGGTTTTTCTGTCATGACTCGTAGAGGATCTAGTGATAATCCAGCAAATTCTGAAATCGAGAAATTTGAAGTCATCTCGGTTACATGCCATCCAGCTGGCTTATGAGCAGAGTGACTTCCATATTCCATGAAAGCCTTATGCCTGCTCTAACTTGGAGGCCCTTTTTGCTGCCTGTCATTCCTTATGTGAGATCTTAGAAAACCTTTCTCCTTCCCAGATAAAATCTGTGGCTTCCCGCCAGGAGTGATTCCTGAGTGCAGAGCCAGGAGAAACCCCCGAGCATTGCCGGGTGTAACCCAAAAAAGCAAAAATTAAAAAATGTGTGACTTCCATCTAACTGGCCTTTCTGCTTCTACACCTGCTTCACATTTGAGGAGGCAGTTGAACCTTTCTGCCCTCCACCTTCTCGCTTTATTTAGACCCTCATGTTACAACACCATGATTTAACAAGTTGTTGAGGGCACAGTTATCTCAGTTATTGGTGTCATTTCCATCTGCGGAGAGGGCTTGTTCCGCAGAGTAGCTACGTTCCCTGCTCCGAATACTTCCAGATCATCAGCCTCATTGGTTATTTGACACGATTAGAAATTGTATTAAACATCATGATTCACCTTTTGTTTCCTTTCCTTTTTTTTTTTTTTTTTTTTTGGAGGGAGTGCTTTTTGGGTCTCTGGACCAGCATACCTGGGCCGGATTGAGGAAGAAACTGCTCCAGGGTGGGTGTCGATGATCCGGGCTGTGATGGGCTGGTCGGCTGGGTGGAGTTCTGATGAGAGGGAAGTCCAATGTGGAAAATGGCGGCGCCCATGGAGTGGGTGGGGTGGTCTGGCTTGTTGTGAGGTTCTGCCGGGGTGGTGGGCCAAGGCTGGAACCCACCATGCCTCCCGACTGCCTCATGAACGGCTGGGCACAGGGAGAGCAAGGAACCGCTCTGCCCCATGTCTGAGAGTCTCTGGACCAGCATACCTGGGCCGGATTGAGGAAGAAACTGCTCCAGGGTGGGTGTCGATGATCCGGGCTGTGATGGGGCATGCTCTCAGACATGGGGCAGCAGAGCGGTTCCTTGCTCTCCTGTGCCCAGCCGTTCATGAGGCAGTCGGAGGCATGGTGGGTTCCAGCCTTGGCCCACCACCCCGGCAGAACCTCACAACAAGCCAGACCACCCCACTCCACTCCATGGGCGCCGCCATTTTCCACATTGGACTTCCCTCTCATCAGAACTCCACCCAGCCCACCAGCCCATCACAGCGGCTCATGCCGCAAGCGGCCGCCGCGGTTCATCAATAAAGGCTTTATTTGGAGGTGTTTATAGAGTATGCCTCCCTGCACGGCAAGCCTAGGAAGCTGCTCGTGTTGTATTTGATATGCCAAATGCCAGTAACAATTATATTAGATCATTCTCATGACCTAATATAATGGTTTGAGGCTCTTTATGTTCCTGTACCAAGCCAATGCCCTTGGCTCTACAGCATGTGACAGGACATATTGAGATATTACTGGTGCCCGCTCTAGCAAATAGATGATTAACGGGAAGATCATTATCGAGATCATTATCGCTTTTTGGGTCACACCACTGGGGTTCTCAGGGGTTACTCCTGGCTATACACTCAGGAATTACTCCCGGTAGTGCTTGGGGGAATCATATGGGATGCTGGGATTGATCCCAGGTCGGCCCTGTGCAAGGCAAATACCCTCCCTGCTGTGCTATCACTCCTGCCTCCCGGGTTAGGGGCCACACCAGCAGTGCTCAGCATTTACTTTTGGCTCTGTGCTCAGAGATCATTCCTGGCAGTGTTTGGGAGACCAGATCCAGTGCCCGGGTAGAACCAGGGTCAGCCATGTGCAGGGCAAGTGTCTGCCCACTGTGCTTTCACTCGGTCCCCTGTCTTCGTCTTGACGGAGAGGTTATTTAAACCCATCTCCAGATCCCTGAAGTCCAGATTTATTTTGGTTTTTACGCAGTTTCTAGTAATATGTAATAACCTCTCCCTACCCCCACTCCATTTTTAGCTACGACTGGTGGATTCTAGGGAATATGAAGAATGATTTGTTTCACGGATGGGAGTAGAGAAATTTATGGATTTCAAGAGAGGTTTGTGGGTTTCATATTTAATTTGATAGACTAGTCTCTCTCTCAAATTGAAATGTTTTCTCATTTAGAAAGTGGAGGATTGAATTTGACATTCAAATGCCAATATATATTTAAGCTAAAATCTGCCCTCCCCCTTACATAAAATAGTTATGTATGTATTCCTTAGAAATGAATGAAATTTCTAAGGAATACTAAAAATGGATGCCCCCTGGAAATGTCACAACGGGTAGCCTTACGGCTCTCAAGTATTGAACTTTTTAAAAATGAAACAGTTTTGACTGGCTCTAAATCCCTTCAGGTATCTGCAGAGAGCAGAGAGCCCCAGACCAGGCGCGGTGCGTTGCATTCAGCATCAGCCCCACACAGGTTGGCCCCTGAGTCGTCAGAACCACTTGCAGCATAGTGAATGCTTAGCCAGCTCTCAGCCGTGCTCGTGTTCACGGCCATCTGCAGATGTCACAGGCACGCATTTGCCAGGGCGGAAAAGCTACGTGTCTCTGGCAGCATGATTCGGTTTAGCACTATTCAGTGCTAGTGGAGTTGATTTGACTAAACGAGAGATTTTTCTGGTTTTACCCCAAGTCCATTTTTTTTAAAAATAAGAAATATCAGTCCACTGCGATAGTATGGCAGGGAGGGCATTTGCCTTTCATGCGGCTGACCCAGGTTTGATCCCCACATCCCATATGGTCTGAGCACCACCAAGAGTAATTCCTGAGTGCAGAGCCAGAGTAACCCCTGAGCATTGCTGGGTGTGACCCCAAAACAAAAAAAAAAAGAAAAATATTGCTGCTGATCCCGAAATAAAGTTCTTGATGAATCTTACCTAGTGAGGTGTATTAACCTAGAGGCCCGGCCGTGCTTTAGTTCAGATAATGCCGTTTCTCTCTGCTCAGTTCCTCCTGAACGTTCTTAGACTCAGCCTTTTTTTCTCTGTGGACAATGAATGGCTCTTGAGAACTGCCAGTTTCTAGGGCAAGGGCTTAATGATGGATGCTTTCTGATTCACTGCTAATGAAGGTTTCTATGTAAAATCTCCCTGACCCTTGAGGAATGAATTCAGAGCCTGGTCTCACTGCAAAAGGAGTCGGGTGGACCTCCTGCAGGTCTCTGCTCCAGAAGAGGTTCCTGTGTCCAGCCAGGCCTTGCAGGCTGGGTGTTTGACCTGTTCAGGTCCTGAGTGCTGTGTGTGAGGTGGTGGTGCCAGCACCCCGGTTCCTTTGAACAGTTATTGCACAAAGCAACATTTAGGTCTCAGCTTGGCCTAGGAAATAAGCCTACACTAGGCATTGTCTGTCCCTCCCAAGTCTGACTGTGCCCTTTGGTTTAGAAAGTGCTCCCATACTTGTCTTAAAGACCGCTTCTGAGCCTTTGTGTGCGTCACTTTGCTTGCGCAAATAGCTCTGCATCTTCCACTAAATTTTATGGAATGTGCTAAACGTGCCCATAATCCTTCAGTGCTGAGACAGAGAAGGAAATGCAGCATCCTGTGTCTGGGATGAGCTTGGTTCCAGGCAGTCGCTTTATGGAGGTGGGGGGCTTCATGTCCGACAGATGAGAGGACGGGGCATGTGATTGACATCTGCCATTGTAGCCAAACTCAGCTGACCGGGCACGGCTGCGTTCTGGTGGCCTGCCCAGCAGCGGAAGAGAAATCACAGGTGCCGAAAATTCAGGGCAGTTTAGAATCAGCAAAGGAAACAACTCTCTGCACAGGTGCTCGTAAGCCTGTGGGACTCATTACCTGTGAGGAGGTGGAGAACGTTGGCTTAGGAACCGACTAGTGTGAGTAACAGCTGTAAGGCCCGCCTGCTTCCCTGGAGCCCTGTGCTCAGTCACCCTGCCAGGCACCACGCACCTGCCCGAGAGCGGACACCTGATCAGCAGGTACTTATCAGACCAGTGCTGGCTAGGTGCTGGGCTCGGGCACAGACTCAGGGCACCGTCCCTTTCCTCAGGGAAGGTGGCGAGGTGGCTCCTAAATTCTGTGTGAAGCAGGGTTCGGTTAGTGGGGTGAGTGGAAGGGGAGCCAGAGGCTTGTCTTGATGAAATGCTTCACTTGCTGTCTCTTCGGTTTTGAAGTGTGAGGGTGGCCTGCCTGGGTGAGACTTGTTTGCACAGGAGAGAGTCAGGTGGGGGCGTTCCTGGCCATTACAGGGTGATGCATTAGGCTGCGCACCCATGGGCCCTACCAGTACTGCCATAGCTGAATTGTTTCTGCCTTGTAACCGTAATTGGGATCCAGGTCTTAGGGTAGCTGTTTGCTTTTTTAATTTTTTGTTTGGAGGGCAGAGTGGGTGGGATCGAGTGCTTGGGTGGGTGAGTCGGGGATGGCGTGACCCCGCTTGAAGCTCAGCTCTCCCTGGGGCCGCCTCCCCAGCCACCAGAGGTTTGTTTCACTGAGCCTTTACTCTCTAAACCTGGGTGGGTCTGGATCACCTGACGGCTCAGTCCACGGTTGATTTGTTAGTGATTTGAGGACAGAGTACGGTCACCCGGAGGCCTCAGTTTCTCTGAAATAGAACAGGACAGTTGCATGCCGGGAGACCAGGTCAGCGTGTGCGGGCAGCTAGGAGCACTGGCTCCCGGCCGGTCTCGGCAGTGTGGTGAGCGGGTGCCCTTCACAGGTGGCTACCCTAGCTCTCTGCTTATGCCCTGCTTGGCATTCAGCGCAGGAAAGCTGCTCGCACAGGCTCATTTAAAACCCCAGCTGATGAGGTTATCATAGCATCCTTAATTCTAGTCAGCGCTCTGCCTTTCTGCAGGAGCTAGAGTGATTAAATGTCATAATACATCAGAGGAGTACCAATTATGAACCAGGATTTCATGCTGGGCACTGCGTACTGGGCTTGGTGTGGGCATTGCACCGACCTTCCTTGACAGCACCTTGAACTGGACTGAACGGGACTGATCAGCCAGAAGGGTCCCGGGCCAGCTGCCCTGCTCCCTGGGACCAGTGTCCAACGCTGGGAGCAGCTCGGCCCTCACCTTCATTTTTCAGGGGTGTGTGCATTTCACTGTAAAACTGCAGAGCCAGAAACATCCCAAAATCTGAGTTCTCGCCCATCCAGGTTAGTGAGCGGGGCCAGAGAGGACGTGACCTCCCAGGTCTCACGAGACCTCCGATAGTGCCCAGACCTCTGCTGCCTAGCAACAACGCAGGCATGGACGAGCACGCCTGTGGCCTGTGTGCTGAGTAAATGAGCAGACGCAGGTCTCTTGGGGAGCGGAGTAAATTTTACCTTTTTTTGGTTTAAACTCTCAGAGTGCCAGATCTGATGTTGGTTTGTGACTGAACCAACGTCAGATCTGGCACACTGAGAGTTTAAAAGATGTAAAAGATTCCACCTGTTTGGGTTTTGGTTTGGGGGCTGCTTCCAGCTCCATGCAGAGGGGTCGCTGGGCAGGCAGTGATGAGTGCCCAGGCTCCTCCATGGTGCTGTCTCCTGGCCTCGGTGTGTTTTCTTGCAATGGTAAACAAATGGTAATTGGCGAATGTACCCTGTATGTTATGGAAATTGGCGAATGTAGCCTGTAACGCTTCCTTCTCCATCATTCACGGTCCTTTAACCGAGGGGTTCTCAAGTGTGATTCCAGACCAGCAGCCTCAGCCTCACCTGGGAACTTGTTAGAAGGGCGAATTCTGGGCTCCTCCCAGATGGACCGAATTAGACACTCACTGTTCTAACGAGCTCTCCGGGCGAGGCCCGCTGACATTTGACAGCCCCGGGCTTTGAGGGGCTGCTCTCAGACGTCTCCTGCGGGGACAGACCGGGCAGTGCGCCGCACCTGTCTCGAGCACGCCCGGAGCTGCGGAGCTGTAGAACTCGCAATCAAATGAAACTGAATGCAAGTTTCAGCTGACACATTTAATATATCTGTGGTGCTTATTATAGTGCTGGTGGTAACTAGACAAATGAAAGCAGTTCATATAAATGGCTATAATGAGTATCAAATCAAGTTTTATCGCTTTTTCTCCCCGTGTTCCGCCTGCTAGTGGCGGTTGGCCCCCGAGTCCTGGCAGCCCCCCAACACAGACCCACAGAGAGATGCTCCTTCGGGCTTGAAGTTTGCCTCTCATTTCCCAATTAATTAGGGCTCCTATTCCGTCTCTCTTCACTCCAAAGCAAGATTTTGATGAAAATTGGGATTTTTTTAAGAGGTAAAGAAAAGCAATAAAGAATTTGTGATCAGGGGGTGATCACGGTCTCCCTGGACTCAGCCCTGCCAGGGCGCACTGGGAGTGGAACTCATGGTCATCCCAGCCGGCGGGGAGGGTGCCAGGGTGTTTGCCCGCCTCCTCCGCCCCGTCTGCTGGTCCAGGGAGAACCTTGAGAATGACTGATCCTTGGACTTGAAAAGCAGTGCAGGACTGACGGATGCCAAGAGAACACACTGGCCTGCCGCTGCCTCCACAGTTGCCCTCAGCTTCTCAGCATGCACATTCCTGGCACCCCATCCCCCAGGGGGTTTTGAAGAGTTCCATCACTGTCCCTCTCGGCATTGACCAGGAAGCACCTGTTTCTGGGCATGGTTCTGCGGCAGGACGAGGCAGCCAGGGACTGAGACCCCAGGCCAGGAGAGTGGCCGGAGGGCAGAAGGGACGCGGAAACTCCTGGAAGCCAGAGGACAGGAGGGCGGAGAGGAAAAGAATCCAGGGTGGTCCATGGCTGACATGGGGCTCTGCGCCAGTGGCGAAGACAAGAAAAGCTGAGTGTTGCGGGCACTGGAGAGGGCAGAAGAGGAGCTCAGTGTGCTGCCAGGGAGCCCGGCGTCCCTCTCCCTCAGCCTTCAGGTGCTTTTGTCCTGGCCTGCTGCGGAGGGCGGTCCAGGAGGAGCCAGGCCGGGGTGGGTTCGGTGACGGTGTGTTTGCTGCCTGGCTGGAGGCAGCGGGAGAGCCGGAGTTCCTCCTGCTGAGGTTCAGCAGTTTCCACAGCCCAAATAAGAGGGGCTAATGGGGGGCAGCTGGGAGGACACAGCTGCTGGAGAGGTGTTTGCCGGCCAGTGGCCTTTCTTCTCTGTAGGTCATCCTTTTTTGGTTTGTGTTCTAATTTCATAAACACAGGAAGGGGATCATTTGTATACTAACTTGTCTTTTTATTTTTCTTTTCGGGTCACACAGCGATGCTCAGGGTTACACCTGTCTCTGCACTCAGGAATTACTCTTGGTGGTGCTCAGGGGACCATATGGGATGCCGGTGATCGAACCCAGGTGGGCCGCGCAATCAAACGCCCTGCCCGCCGTGCTGTCGGTCTGGCCCCTAACTTGTTTTCTTGACTCAAATACTTTGAGCAATTAAGGATCTCAGGGAGCTGCAGAAGCAGAAAGGAGAGGTCCTCACTCTGCACTCTCTACCTCATTTCTGTCCGTGGTGATTTATTGCATAACTCTAATGCCGACTTGGAGCAGAGGTTGGTTGCGGAATAGTCCACAGACCTAGTGCACACTGCACCACAGGTGTATCGGCGTGTACGCGTGCGCTTCTGTGCGCTTTCTTCGTGTGGGGCCTGCGTAGCCGCCACAGCTGAGACGCAGCAGTGTGGTGCCGTCACTTCCTTTGACTCGGTTCTGCAAATCTTTGATTCCTTATCTGCCGTAAAGTTGGCGGCTTGTGCCATTTCCTTTAGCCCAGGTAGGGGGCGCACAGCCTGCTGGGGTTAGGGACCTCTGCCAGTGTTGCCGGCTCCTGTGTAGAGGACAGGGACAGCCCAGGGGCCACAGAGAAACGGTTTGCTGAGAGGCAGGAGCCCGGGCGGGGGGAGAGGGGGCAACTAAAGCAGAAAACCTTCAGCCTTTCTTCCTCAGCCGTCTGGAGAGTCAGGATCTTTACCGGGGCCGCTGCTCCGCCTTTAGCTATTTCCCCAGCTGCGGAGTCGGTGGGCGCTTCAGCAGAGGCGGGAACAGGGTGACCTGCTCCTACTGCCTGTCTCATGGACTAGCTGAGTACTCCGAGCCCTCTGCACATTGGTGCTTTGGCCTGCACCCCGAGAGATTTATCTGCATGATCTCTGGTGCCTGCTGCCTGCCCCCTGGCCTCCTCGTCCTAGCTTCTGTTTCCCTGGCTCAGTGGGGAAAGCCCGCAGACTGAGTTTGTTGCTCCCCTTGCCAGCCGTACTCGCTCATTCACACTTCTGGGAGCAAAGAATAAAAACCTTGGAGTGATAGCACAGCAGGGAAAGTATTTGCCTTGCACACAGCTGACCCAGGCTCAATCCCTGGCATCTCATATGGTCCCCCAAGCACTGCCAGGAGTAATTCCTGAGGGCAGGGCCAGGAGACACCCCCTGAGTGTTGCTGGATGTGACTCCCGAAAAAAAATTAAAAAACAACAACTTGGAGATCAGAGGTCTCTCTGCACAGTCTTGACGAGAGCTGGCCTGGCCTGTTGTTTCAGCCACCTGAGAGCTTGCTTGAGACTCTGGTGCAAGTGTGCGTGCCCTTGCATGTATGCACACCAAGACTCTGGTGCAAGTGTGTGCATGCTCGTGCATGTATACACACCCACGCACGCACATGGACACACCGAGTCTGGGCTCAAAAGATGCTGGAGAAAACAGTCTCCCTTGGTTATGGATCACGCTGCTGCGAGGCCACACACCCAGCCTTCACTTACACTCCGGCTATATCAGGTTGTCTGCAAAACAGCTTTAGAAGCCAGGTTCTGTTCGTCGGTGAATGCTGCAGCTGCGAAGCCCGGCCGTGGACCCCCTCACCTTCATCAGGGATGCTTGAGGGGGGAGGTCTCAGCAAATTTCCCTTCACCCTCTTATTCATTCATGTTTATTCTTTCAGTCCCTGGCACCACATGGTCCATTGAGCACCAGCGGATGTGGCCCGATTCCTCTCCCCTGCACCCCCCCCCCACACACACACACTCAAAGTGAGAAGCAAGAGGATGAGCGCATTTTATTGGGGGCTCCGAGCGTCGCATGGAGTAGTCAGGGGCTGTGCTCACTCTGCCGCCTCGCGCCACCTACCATATTCCTAACAGTGCTGGGTATGGGGGCAGTGATTATTGTTGTCGAAATCGTAGCATCATAAAATGTGCTTTTTATGATGGAACTTAAGCGGAACTTAAGCGGAAACCCTGTTTGACAGGAAAGAGTACAGTTGCTGTAAGCTTGGGCCTAGCAGAGGACGTTGGCTCAGGAACCCAGCAGTGAGGCCTTTGTTGCTGGGGGTGAGCAGGGGCCGGGCAGAGGACGTTGGCCCAGGAACCCAGTAGTGAGGCCTTGCAGACGGAGCTGGAGAAATGCCGCCAGGCGGGAGCTAGTAGAGAGGTTAAGGCATTTGCCTTACCTGTAACGACCCTGGTTTGATCTTCGGCACCACATACGGGACCTAGAGCCCCACCAGGGAGTGCCCCCTGGACACAGCCAGGAGTGCCTCTGAGCACTACCCAGTGTGGCCAGACACGCGACCCCAATAAAAGCATGCCTAGACCAAGGTGAAGGTGTACCCTTGAGCAATTCCTGCTGGACCCCCCACAGTGCTCAGTGCCTGCTGGGAGAGAGGTGGATATGATCCCAGGGCGGTCAGAGGAGCAGGGACCATCTCGGGATGCTGCTCTGTGAGTGCATCTGTGTTGGCATGGTACCGCCATGGGCCTCTGATGCAGGGCCTCTAACAGATGCAGTTGGCCAAAAGAACTGCAGTGCTAACCGAACGCCTGCCGGGCACCAGCCACTCCATCTGTTCTCCCTTTAGCCTGCTGGCATTGGAGTAGGTTCATCCCCAGGAGCTCCAGGTGTACTTTGTATTGTGCCAAGGGGCAAGGGGACAAACCAAGGAAAACTTCGGGTTTTGTTGTTGTTGTTCTTTTTTTGGGTCACACCCGGCAATGCTCAGGGCTTACTCCTGGCTCTACACTCAGGAATTATTCCTGGCGGTGCTCGGGGGTGACCATATGGGATGCTGGGGGTCGAACCTGGGTCGGCTGCTTGCAAGGCAAATGCCCTCCCCGTTGTACTATCACTCTGGCCCCGAAACTTGTTTCTACTAGCTCACTTCTGGCTTGGAAGAGGGCAGAATTGGTCACTAGAATTGGTCCTGGATGGTATTACAGGCTTAGGATCTGGGGGCTTGCAAAGGATACAAAGGTGTGCTGGTCTCTAGAGTAGGGACACTAGGGACAGCGAGAATCTGTTGGTAGGAGAAACCTTCAGCCGGAGCCAGTCTTCACTGCCGTAACTACTGAGCTCTGAACATAATGACCCTGCGTGGGCTTACGCCCCCACGTGTTATACTCAATTGTGTGTCGGAGGGCACCAGGTACCAATTGCATAAGTCTTGGTACTCCTTAGTGGTAATGGGGATGGGGTGGAGTGGGGCGCGGCCCAGACTTGAGAGGTGCTCCCTGGATGCTCTTGAACCTCGATGACATTTCTGAGAGTGGGTCGTCTCTGCCCCTATCTCCTGGGGAGGCAGAGATACTGCCAGGGAGGTGTACCTGTTCTGTGCTGCAGCTGGAGAGCTGGAAGGTTCCTGACCACCTCCTGCTCCATGCAGTGGGTGGAAACGGACGCCTGTGAGTTAGAGGCGAGAAGCCAGGACTCACCGATGCCTTTGGACAGGGAGCAGGAGACAGGGAGCAGGCATCAGTGAAAGCAGAAGCAGAGGGTCAGAGAGATAGTACAGCGGAAGGGTGTTTACCTAGCATGCGCCTTCCCGGGTTCAGTTCCCGGCATCCCACCCTGAGCAAAGCCAGGAGTGACCCCTGAGCATTTGCTGGTGTGACCCAAAAAAGAAAAAAAAAGTGGAAGCAGAAAGTGTGTCACCTGCATGCTGGAGCCATAGCACAGGGGACAGGGCGCTTGCCTTGCCATGGATTTGGGAACCAGATGGGGTGTTGGGGATTAACGCACCAGGAGTGAAGCCTGAACACTACTGTGTGGCCCAGCAAACAAAACCCTTCCCATTTCAGTTCCTTAGAAGTGTGATGAGAGTGTAGCCACTCGTGACATGGTCTGTGTGAAGAGTGACCATTTATTTCTTCCGCAGCACTTCATTCAAGAGCATATTAAAAAACAAGACCTCTTCAGAGCATCTACTTGGTTGTCATAGAAACAGCTCTTTTTTTCGCTTCTTTTATCATTTATGTAATGTTTAGTTAAATGTTCTTTTTGTCAATAGAGCCATCTGAAACAGTTTGGGAAATGATCCCAACTGGTTTTGCTATGGGAACATGTGGGGGTGGGGTCCGGAGTAGCTTTTCCCACTGGGGTAGGGGCATCCTGCGTGGCATCAGACGGGGTTTCCCACCTGCACAGCTTCTCAGCCATCGTCCCGGCAGGTGTCTAGTTCTCTGGGTAAATAGAGTGCCTCTAGCTGGAGGGTGGTGGGTCAGTTAGGTAGAGGTCTGGGGCTCTGGAGCACAACATGGAACGCTTGCCTTCACCGTGGCCGACATGGGTTCCATCCCATATGGTTTCCCCACACTCAACCAAGTCTGACCAAGCCCAGAGTAAGAACTGAAGACAGTTGGGAATGCCCCCCCCCAAATTAAAAAAACAGACATGCAAGTCGGAGTAGCCCGGCAGAGCAGGTGTGGTTGTCTTGTCGGAGCCAGCTTTGGGCGGGGCCAGCAGCCTCTACTCGGCTCCTTCTTGGAACCGTGCAGGTCCGAACCAAGACCCTGTTCCCTCTCCCCCTTGCTATTGTCTGCCTCCTCCCTGTTCGTGTTCTTGGCTCCCAGAAAGGCGCCGCTGAAACGTTTTGTCCTCAGTGGAGAAGCAGCTTCCAGCTGAGTGTCCAGGAAGTGAGCTATTGTTCCCAGGGCACGTTCTAAGCATTTCTGCCAAAGGAAGCCTTTCCCCTCTACATAGTCCTTAAAAAAGAGGAAACTGGGTTGTGACTAATGTGCCTTTTGTGCGTAGAATCTGTGTACTGTGGAACCAGGTGGACGTGACTCAGGTGCAAGCCCTTTGTCATCTATCTAAGCCTGTGAGCCAGGGAGGGCCCTGTGCTTACGTGTTTCTCAGTATTGGACTTACGTTGGTCAGGTGGGTTAGAATGGAAACCAAATGACTTCCAGGCTCAACTCCGATTTCCAAGGATTGAATTTGAAAGGCACCTTGGTACCTGCCACTAGGGTCTGGACTGGCTGGGACCAAAATCCCCACACCAGAACGGGCATTGCCTTTGGAGGATTAAATCTCAGGCTGTGCTCACAGCAGCAAGAACCATGGTTTCCTAGAGTGATGTCATTTGGGAATGACTGGATTAAAGGAAGACCCTCTCCTGCAGTGCCGAGCTTAATTCACCTTTCATTAGTGCTCCATCTGGGACCTGACTGACATGCAGTGGACCAAACTGCATGTGGAGGTTCCAGTGGAGGTGGAGGTGTTCCAGTGGAGGTGTTGGTGTCTCCTCTTTTGCCTTTGAAGAAAAAAGAGAGAGAAACTGAGGCTTAACAGAAGAGTGATCAAGTAATTTGCCCGTAATAGTGGTTCCCGTGGTGGAAGAAAATTTTTCACATTGCTTGAAGAGGATGTTTGAGAGAGAAAGTGGCTTGTCCAGGAACTCCAGCTTACTGAGTAGACGCTGAACTTCTGTTTGGGGCCCCACCTGGCAGTGCCTCTGCTCAGATCACTCTCGGCAGGTTTTGAGGGGCCATACGCCTTCCATGTCTGTCTCCCAGTTGGGGAAGACACAGCCCTCTGCCCGTTCTACTATCTCTCCAGTCCCTCAGCTGATTTTGTTTTGACTCTAGGGCCACACCCAGTGAAGCTCAGGGGCTCCTCCTGGCCTGCACCCAGGAATTATTCCTGGACGTGCTCAGGGGACCACAGGGGGTGCCGGGGATTGAACCAAGGTCAGCCATGTGCAAGGCAACCGCTCTGCCCTCTGTGTTACTGCTCTGGCCGCTCAGCTAGATTTTAACATTTCAAAGCCTTCTGTCTTTCCTTTCTCCCTATACACTGCCTTTTCATGTTCTTCATCCTGTATATTTAAGATTGTACTCGGAGCTTGATAGAGGCCCTAAAGAAGTGAGCACTGGGAATTAGACTCACCCATTATCAGCAGTCACAAGCTCACATTCTGGTGCTGTGGCCTTGGGCAGGACTTAGCACGCTTCCGTTCCCCCTCTGAGATGCTGGAGTGACGGTTTGAGGGAGCACACTTGGATGCAGAGCTCGCAGCAGGGTGTCAGTCATGGCGTGCACACGTGTGTCTGCAGGGCTCTGCACTCCGGGCTCTGGAGTTCCACGCGGTGTGTGCAGGGCTCTGCACTCCGGGCTCTGGAGTTCACGCGCGTGTCTGCAGGGCTCTGCACTCCGGGCTCTGGAGTTCACGCTGTGTGTGCAGGGCTCTGCACTCCGGGCTCTGGAGTTCACGCGTGTCTGCAGGGCTCTGCACTCCGGGCTCTGGAGTTCACGCGCGTGTCTGCAGGGCTCTGCACTCCGGGCTCTGGAGTTCACGCCGTGTGTCTGCAGGGCTCTGCACTCCGGCGCTGGAGTTCACGTGTGTGTCTGCAGGGCTCTGCACTCCGGGCTCTGGAGTTCACGCGTGTGTGTGTGCAGGGCTCTGCACTCCGGGCTGTGCCCCCGCATCCTCAGCAGCAGAGTTTGCTTCTGCTCTGGGCACGCGTAGGCAGCCCCAGAGTCACGCTCTCACCCTCATGCTTTAACCACTGAACTGTTTAATGTCTCTGATGTTTGGTTGTTTCTTCTCAAGTGTGAAGACTCATAAGTCCCCACTCATGTGGTTGTGTGTCGGGAGCCACTGGGGTCCCCGACAGTATCAGGACAGAAGTTCTCTTCTACCTCAGAGACCGCTGGGGAACGGATGAAAACTAATGAGTCCGGTGCAGTTCCAAAAAGGCTTTTAATAGTACAAAAGCTCTACTACCGCAATCCAGTATAATGAAAGAACTCTAGCTCTGGTCAGAACTTAGACCATACAAGAGAGCCCAAGTCTCCCACCAAAGAGAGAGGATCTCACCCAGAGGAGTCCTACCCAAGAGAAGGGGGGAAAGGGACCAGTGCCTCAAGTCAGTCACTTTATATACATCAAAAGTAATCCTAACTGTTGACAGGGAGGGTCCTCTCAACAAAGAACCCTAAACAGCTTCTAGATAGAAGGGTGATGCCACACCTTATTATAGCTATAAACAAACGAGTATGCCAAGGACTAATCCCTTCTTCTGAGATTATCTCTTTTGTAAAACACTGGAGAGAGAGAGAGAGAGAGAGAGAGAGAGAGAGAGAAAGAAAGAGAGAGAGAGAGGGAGGGAGGGCTGGTATAAAATAATTACATCTTAATTTCATGAACTTCATGTAATCTAGATGGTACCCACAAGGTCCTTCTCATTTATTATCTGCACCAGGGTGATTCTGAGTATCTTGTTCTCCATATACTGAAAGGGACACACTCGCCTGTGTGAGGGCAAACTAGTGTGATCCTTCCTATAATCTTAAAGATAGTCTCAATATTGCCAGGGTGGTAGTCTCCTAGTAAATTCTAACTGCACACGCTGGGTGCAGTGGGTATAAAGAGGAGCTGTGCCCAAGCTAGAAAACATAGAAGTCTTAGTAGATGTATAATAAGTCAGAAGTTATTCAGACTTATAAATGCTGGACTTAGAGATGCCTACAAGAGTATGCTACCTGCACGGCAGAGCCTGGCAAGCTACCCGTGTTGTATTTGATATATATGCCAAATACCAGTAACAATTATAGACCTCATTCCGAATGGATTGAGGCTCTTTATGTTCCTGGAGCAAGCAGATGCCTTGGGCTCTACTAGCATGAGACAGGACATATGGAGATGTTACTGGGGCCCGCTCGAGCAAATCAATGATGAACAGGAAGACAGTGATACAGTGATATTCAGAGTCAAGGTAACTTCTGTAACTGCCACACCCTCTTATCAGTGTTTACATAGAAGAGAGATCTCATTAGAATGAACCTTGGCTTAAGAACATGTAAATAAATTAAGCTGTGAGCAAAGCTCCTCAGCTAGCTAAGCATGTCATCCAACAACTGTGACAATGTAAAGAATCACTTGGGGTGGGGAGAGGTGATTGGGACAGTCAGCAGTACTCAGTACAGAGAACCACACTAAAGAACCCTGGAAGGCCTGTATATTAACACTGATCAGGGGCCAGAAAGACAGTACAGTGGGTCGGGCACTTTCCTTGCATGTCAGGGAGCCGCTGGGGTCCCCAAGGATATCAGGAAACGAAGTTCCTTTATACCTCTGAGGTCAGCGGGAATGGATGAAAACTCACAAGTCCAGCATGGTTCCAAAAAACTTTTACTAATTCAATAATAAATGAGCTCTGCCACTACAATCCAAAATAATAGGAATCCCCTGACCTCTAGCTCTTGGTCAGAACTAGACCATGCTCTCGGGCCTGGTGAATTCCTGTACTAAAGTCAGTCCTCTTATATATCCAATATAAGTAATCCTATCTTCAGGAAGTGTTGACAAAGATCAATGAATCAGCTTCTAGGTGCAGAAGTAGGGTGGCACCACACTTGTTTCAGTCTAAATAAATGCTTATGCCAGGGACTAGGCCCTCTCTCTGAGATTATCTCTTATGTCAGAACACCGGAGGGAGGGAGCTGGTAAAAAGAACTACATCTCAGTGGATGTATATTCATGGGAGAAACTTAATTTCATGGGTTTGTGCAATCTAGATGGTACTCATAAGGTCCATCTATTTTCTGTTCTACACCAAGGTGATTCTAAGTGTCCTGTCTTCTATTTACTGCTTGAGAGCAAACTAGTATGATCCTTCCTTCAGTCTAAAAAAGGTCGCCTGGGACTGGAGTGATAGCACAGCCAGTAGGGTGTTTGCCTTGCACATGGCCGACGTGGGTTTGATCGGCATCCCATATGGTCCCCCGAGCTCTGCTAGGAGTAATTCCTGAGCGAAGAGCGAGGAGTAACCTCTGAGCATGGCTGGGTGTGACCCAAAAAGCAATCAATCAATCAATCAATCGGTAAAGTCAGTCTCAGTGTAGCCAGGTGGAGTCTCCTGGTAAATTCTAACTGTCCCACACTGGGACTAGTGGATAATAAGAGGAATTGTGCCCAATCTAGATAACATTGAAACCATAGTAGAGATTATAGTAATGTTTCAGAATTACTGATTCAGAGTCAAAATGACTCTTGTTACTGCCACACCCTCCACCAGTGATTACACAGATCTCATTAGCATGAACCCTGGCTTAAGAAGGTGTAAATAATGTAAACTGTAAGTGGATTAAACAGCAAAGGTCCCTAACTAGCTAGGCCTGTCATCCAACAGGCACGCAGCTGACCCAGGTCTGATCGCCAGCACCCCATGTGGTCACCTGAGACAGGAGTGACCCAGAAGCACAGACCACTCCACTGGGGGTGGCCCAGAAAAAAATAAAACACCCAAAGAAACACTGTGGCGAAAAGTCCTTTCCAAGGAGAAGGGTCCTTGCTGCGAGCTCCCAAATTCAGCTTTTCAGCAAGGATGGTCTCAGCGCTACGCAAGAGGTACTTGGGAGCAGGCTGAGCCCCGGGTCCCCACCTCTCACCCCTGTTCCTTCAGCCCCTCTGCCGACAGGTTTGACTTCCCTGGAGTGTTTGTCTCAGGCCTGCCGGGCCACATGCTTCGTGCCTTGCTTTCCGTACTGATGGCACTCGGTGAGGTGGGATGCACTTCTCCTGAGAGAGGAGTGGGAGCCCTTTCCCAGGGTCTCCTCTGGGAACATGGATAATTGAGTGTGCGAACTGTCAGAGCGGGGTGAGTCTCCCTCGGCTCCTGGCTGGGGCGCAGTGCTGAGCACGCCAGCCCCACAGCTCTGAGCGGAGGCCAGTGTTGCCGCATGCCTTCCCCACGCTCTTGGCTGCTCTTTGTTTCCTTTGTTAACCGGACATATCTCTGCTCCTGCGCCGGGCGGGCTCATTACAGATGCTCACATGCAGACCACAGTTTATCTCGCCATTTTCTTTGATTCTCGAATAGGTTTAATCCCGGGATTTTATTCAGAAAATCTTCCAGTACATCAAGAATTTGGAAATAGTGAGTGCCTTCGTATCTACCATAGATACGAATAGAGGTTCCAGGCTTATTTAGCTCCGCATCCCCGCCCCAGAAATCTACCTTCCGAGCTTAGAAAAGGTTCCCACCCTCGCACCCACCCCATCCCCATTTCACCTTTTATTTTTTTTTTTTTTTTTTTTTTTGGCTTTTTGGGTCACACCTGGCAATGCTCAGGGATGATTCCTGACTGTGCACTCAGGAATTGCTCCTGGCAGTGCTCAGGGGACCATAGAGGATTGAACCCTGGTCGGCCGCATGCACGGCAAGTACCCTCCCCACTGTGCTCTCACTCCAGCCCCCTGTTGGCTTGTATTCCTGGGTGACCACTGTGCTCAGGGGTGCATCTTGGTGGGACTCAGGGATCCACAGGACTGAGCCTGGATTGGCTGTTCACAAGGCAGGTGGCCCACCCTTTGTCCCTCCACTGTCCCAGTTACACTCCCTGGGAGGACAGTGGCACCCACAGTAGGAGACACTCACCGAGAGGCTGGATTCTGTGATTAGCCTTTATGCTGGACTTGCTTTAGCACATAAAAGCTCACGTTATTTAGGGGCACGTTTTGAAAGAAAATACAAATACAAAATGTACAGGCGCCAGTACATTTCCTCATGAAACATCTCAATACACGTATCGTTAACTAGAATTCAATATTTGTTTATAGTTCTTGGGGGATATAGAGTCTAATGTATAAATCTTACATCTGATATTCCCTGAGTTTTGTGACACAAATCTTTAAGCAGGAGGCAGGTTTACTGTCATCCCAGAACTATCCCTCTGCCCCTCCCTCTCAGCACGTGCCTCTCCTGTCCCTGGCAATCGCTCTCCTGACATTTCTTATAACTGTAGGTTCCTTTCCCTGTCAAAGGACAGTTATCTGTGAAAATACTGTTGTTTGTTTTTTTTGGGGGCACACCCAGCGATACTCAGGAGTTAACCTCCTGGCTCTGCACTCAAGAATTACTCGTAACAGTATTGGGTGGGAGCTGCAGAGTGGGTGAGGGGAAAGGGGCGCTGTGAGACGCGGGTCACACCCTGCTCCACTGGCTCAAGGAATTTTAGAGTGCTCCAAAGTAAAGTTTGGAGTGCTCTGTCAACTTCATTTTCCAAATTCACAAGTTCTGAGAAAATGGGAGGGATGAGCTATAAGAACTCTCTGGAAGCCACCAGGTGCTGTGCGGGCCTTGTGTTGAGTCTGTGAACCTCTTCACCTGAAGCAGTGTGATGCTCAGACGCTACACCGGACTCTTGTTTTACAAGGCAGGTGTTGGCCCAAAGGGTCCCTGGTACTGCACAGCTTTCTCTGGTCATGTGGCCGAGGAACTGGTTCCTAGTGGGAGGTGTGTTGAGCTAGCCTCATGCATGGCCGGACTCCCAGTTTGTGACTAAAGAACATTCGATTGCACCAGAGCAGAGCCAGGGGATGGGACTTGGAGGGGGCAGTAGAGGAGAAGGACGCTAAGGAAGAGCTCGTGTGTGTGTGTGTGTGCGCCTTTCCAGGCGGCCCCGCCTGCCCGCCCCACACCCAGCCTCGTCCTCTAGAGAAAGAGGATTGTGTCATTGGCCTCGGGCCCAAATACATCATCCTCATTCATCTTCTATACTCGGCCCCCTTCAGGCTAGGCCTTGGCACAAACCCCAGAGCTCTGTGGCAAACAATCACAAAGTTCATTGGCACGCACCCACCTCCAGCCTTTTTACTTCTTTGCTCAGCTCCCCGGGCCTTTGAGTTAAAGATTACATGAGAGAAGGTGCTTAGAGGCAGTGCGTTGATGAGAAGAAACAGTTCCCTTCCTTCCAGGGCACATCTGGGCCCTGAGCACCTCTGGGTAGTTGAGGGGTGGGAGATGCTAAGGGAGCACGGTCCAACCCAGGAGTTATGGGAAAGCTGAAAATGAGAATTCCTGGAGCACAGAGCCAGGAGCAAGCCCTGAGCACGGCTGGGCATGGCCTAAATAGATCAGCATTTTAAAAAGGAGAGGAAAGGTAGAGACTTTCCTTCCCACAAGCCAGTATACAGGAGCCTCTTTCAAACTGAGAACAAGGAGCTGAAGCAAATCCCCCTGTTGTCTTTCAGCGTAGGGGAAGGGGGCTTGTGAAGGAAGGTGGCCAGGGAAGGGGGTTCAGGGCGGGGGTGACGCCAGTGTGTTGCAGAACCCACCAGGCCCCTGGTGGTGGCGCCAGATGCCGATGACTTGGAGCAGCTCTGAGGGCCGGACTTGCTTGTTTGTGGGGAGCGGCGGGGTCTTGGACAGCCCGAGCCTGCCAGCAGTTATTCATTCCTGTCTGCCCTCCCCCACCCAGGCCAGCCTCCCTCTTATAAAAGCAGTTGACAAGTTTAGAAAATCAGGACAAATCATTTGCTCCAATCCGTCTTTGTCTTTCCTGAGGCCTTGTGCAATTTGGTTTGCGGGGAGAGGGAAAAAAATAACTCAGCCCCTAGTCGGTGACCCTCTTTCAAATGTGGACTCAAAGCCCGCTCTGAGAGCCTGTCTGCGCGCCCCAGCGGGAGCCGGAGGTGGTGATGAATTCTTATGTGGTCGTGCAGGAGTGCGGCCTTCAGCATCTTTGGAGTTCCTGCTCCAAGGCACCGGCCTTGACGTCAGCAGTCACCTGAGGGCAGAGCCAGCCCCCTTGCTGCGGGGAGAGTGGAGGGCACTGGCCGCTGGGTGTGCCCTGGAGCTCCTGGGGAGCAAGCGCAGCCCCACAGTGGCCCGGCAGAAAAGAGCATCAGTATGGGCCTGGGCTCTGCGCCGGAGGTTTCCGCCTCCCCAGGACCAGAGGCGGTAGCAGCCTCGGGTGTAGTTGTGGGCGCTTCCTGTTAGTTTGATTGAAGAGGGTAGATACCCAGGGAAAAAATTGTTTTTTGGAGTCCACACATGGCTGTGCTCAGAACTTGCTTCTGGCTCTGTTCTTAGGTTCACCCCTGGCAGTGCTCAGGGGATCATGCGGGATGCTAGGGGTGAGCCCAGGTCAGCCGCGCGGCTGGACAAGTGCTCTAGCCACGTCCTGTTGCTCCATCCCTGAGGAACTGAGAACGGGGCGGCAGGCCCCGCTCAGTCTGGGAGCCTTAACCCTGGTGACGGTGCTGGGCAGAACTATTGTGTGAAGTGACCTGCTCGGTGAGAGTTACGGGCTATGAGGTCGCCGTGGCACCACCCGGGGTGCTCAGAGAAAGAAGAAGGAAGCAGGAGGAAGGGTCTAGCCTGGGGACCGGAAGTGGTGGTGGCTGCCCCCCTCGCCTGGGTGGCAGCCGCGGTTTGTCCCGCACCGCAGGCAGGCCAACGCTGCGGGTATGCTAGGGGCCTAAAGGAAACTGCCTCACGCAGGGTCCACCCCCACATGGTGTGTCTGTCCCCTGGGACCCACCATAAAACGCATCCTGAGGAAGAACCGTGCAAAGGCGATGTGTTTCCGGCCCTGAGCTGTGGGGACAGGAGACACGCAGGTTGTCTCCAGTGCTTGGTATTGGCCCGTGGAGACTGTGTGTCCCCAGTGGGCAGCAGAGGAGGAGGGCATGCATGGCATCGGGTGCCAACTCAGTATAATTCACAGGCCGGAGCAATAGTCCAGCGCGTAGGACGTTTGCCTTACATGCGGCCGACCGGGGTTCGATCCCCGCACCCCCTGAGCACCACCAGGAGTAATTCCTGAGTGCAGAGCCAGGTATGACCCCCAAAGCCAAAGAACAAAATTCATAACAATCATAACGCCTCCCTTCCTGGGTCCCTCTGCATTGAGGGAAAGTAGGCTCGGAGGAAAACAGTTATACTGGCGTCAGATACACTCTCAGGGTAGTGCTCACGCCTGGGTTGGGACCCCTGACCTGCTCTCCAGCCACACCAGCATTGCTGAGTTGGCGGCGGGGGCATGTGGTGCCCGGGATGGAGCCAAGGTCGGGCATACAGGACAGGTGGTTTGACCCCCCCCATCATCTCTTCGCCCTCACTTTCTTTCCCCTTTTTTGGAGGTGGAGGTGCTTGGATTTTAATTTCTGAAGTTATCAGTATTCTCTGAAAAAGGTTGCCTACCTCTGTTCAGCTTTTTATTTTTTGCTGAGGTCATGTGGGTTTGCAAGAATGTTGCAAGATTGTTTCTGTGTGGTATTGCCCACACCTACTGCGATATCCCTCCACCACAGCCCACTGACCCCTAACCCCTGGGGTCGGTGTAAGGGTTTGGGTAGATCATTGTCCTTTGGCAGAACCACCCTTTCCCTTCCTGCCATGGCAAAGAGACCCCAGACTGAATTCCCGCATTCCTGAGGCTGGGCTGTAGTTGGGAGCCCCCGGAACACAGCCGTTGCTTCTGGCTTGTTCACCTTCCTGCGGGGCGCACTCCCTCGTTCCTTGCAGCCAGTCACGCCAAACTTGCAATGCCCTTGTGCTGGACACTTTCTCTTCTTTGAGCTCTGGCTACTGCCCCGCTTCTTATTTTGGTCCTGCAGGCAGTGCCCAGTGGGTCTGGGCCACTCCTGATGAGGTTTGTCCGGTTGCAGAGACCTACATTGGGGAGTGTACGGGGGCTTTACGTGGTACCCAAGTCCCACTGGGAAATCCAGCAGCCCGGACACGGCTCCAGCATAGGGAGGAAGTGTTTGTCCTGACTCCTCAGCACCCACTGTGGGATTAGTGCAGTCCCCTGTGCTCCGGCACTCCTGTGTGCATGCACCGCTCTGCTCTGCTCTGCTGCACACACCTGTGCTCCTGACCGCCTTAGGTATGTAGGAGATGCATTTAAAAAGGGGCTGGAGTGATAGTGCAGTGGGCAGGGCTCTGTCCTTGCCACGGCCAACCAGGTTCAGGCCCGCATCCCACATGTTCCCCTGAGCCTGCCAGTGACCCTTGAGCACAGAGCCCAGCCTTGAGCCTAGCTGGGTGTGACCCCCCCACACACCCCTGCCCTGAGCACAGAGCCCAGCCTTGAGCCTAGCTGGGTGTGACCCCACCCCACACCCCTGCCCTGAGCACAGAGCCCAGCCTTGAGCCTAGCTAGGTGTGACCCCCACACACACACACTCCTGCCCTGAGCGCAGGGCCCAGCCATAAGCCTAGCTGGGTGTGCCCCTCCCATTAAAAAAAAGAAAAGTCTAAATTGAACATTTTAGAACACGGAATATTCCAAGCTTTTAAAATCTAATTTTTCTTTAATTTTTTGGACCATGCAAGCCATGCTCAGGAAGTTCAGGGCCCTTCTTGGTGATTTTCAGCCAGCCGGGCCAGAGGTTCACTGCCAAGGCTGAGGATGTGGGTGCGGCTCTGATGACCCAGGGGTGTCCAGGCCACCACAGCAGTCTAGGGACTGAACCAGAGTTAGTACAAGCCCTGTGCTTTGGTTATGCTCTTTCACCCTGCAAGTTCTTGTTTTGTTTGTTTGGGGTCACCCCCTGCAATGTTCAGGGGTACTTCTGGCTCTGCATAGAGGATTGACTTGAGTGACCATAGGGATGCCGACATCAAAACAGGGGTGGGCTCCGTGAAAGGTGAGTGCCCTCCCACCACACTACTCTCCAGCTCTCACAGGTTCCTTTTTTTTTTTTTTTCTTTCTGGGTCATACCTGGCGATGCTCAGGGGTTTCTCCTGGCTCTACACTCAGGAAGTACTCCTGACGGTGCTCGGGGACCATATGGAATACCGGGATCGAACCCGGGCCGTCATGGTTCCTTTTAAAAACAGTCCATCATGTGGTGACTAGGAGCTGAGGATACGGTCAGAGAGTGAGTAGGGCTCGCACACAGCTGATCCGGTTCGACCCTCCATGCCCCATGTGGTTTTGAGTCTACCAAGAGTGATCCCTGAGCAAAAAAAAGTCAGGAGTAAGCTCTGAATACCGCCAGGGTGTGCCCCACTAAGCCAAAACTAAACCCCAACCCACAGAGCATCACGGTGAGAACTTACAGCCCTTCCCCCAGCCGGACACTGCTCTGGTAGTGGAGTTTTAGGGACTCAGGACTGTGTGTCTGTCTCCAGAAAAGCAGGAGAAGAACTGTGTGCTCACATTCCAGCCACCTCTTCCTCCCACCGTGAGGGAGGCTTGATGTTTCCGTGAAAGCAGTCTGATAAATGGTGAGAACATTTTCTTGTCCTTGTTGGGTTGGGTTTGGGTGCCGCGGCTGCAGTGCTCAGGACTGACTCCTAGCTCTGCCCTGAGGATCACTCCTGGTGGCCTGGGACCAGATGGGTTGCGGGGTCAACCCAGGTTGACTGCAAGTAAGGCAAGCACTTGCCTGCTGTAGTGTCGCTGGCCGGCGAGGAGACATTTCCTCACGCACAGCCAAGCTGCCTGAGGTGTGTGGGTTAGTGCCCTCCATCACGCCTTGTCTAGACTGCAGTGCCCGTGTGCCCTCTGCTGTTTCTGGGCCGTAGCGGGGTGGCCAGGAGAAAGCTGAGTTCCACCTTCTCCCTGCCTCCACATCCTGGCAGCACTCTGCCTGGGTGCTAGTGTGCCAGGCCGGGTCCTGCCAGATCAGACCAGCAGTGAAGCAGCGGGGACACTGCGGCCAAGGCAGGAAACTAGCCTCTGCAGCCTCAGCAAACCGTGAGTGCCTTGGTTCTGCGACAGACTAGCGCCTGCTGAGCTGGACTGAACTACCGCCATTCACAACAGTAGAACCTACTCTCGGCTGGACTGACTGTCTTACAAGTGGCCTCGCGTTTTGGGACTCGGGTTACTCGCGCTCTGCACTCAGGATTTGCTCCCGGCTCTGCATTCAGGGTTTGCTCCTGGCTCTGTGCTCAGGGATTATTCCTGGTGGTGCTCAGGGGACCATATGTGTTGCCAGGAACCAAACCTGGATTTGCCACATTCGATGCACATTTCCTGGCTGGCCTGTGCCCAAACGTGGACTCTCCTGGCCTTTGGGTGAATCCTGGGCTGTCTGCAGGAAAGAACAAAGCCTAGAATTAGCAGGATGCTCAACTCTGTTCACCCTAATTTTAAAGGGCCTTTTGGCAAAATCTCATGAGTTGGCGCAGCTCTGGGATGTTGATTGGATAAACCCAGCCGGGACTTTGGGTTAAGGTGGTTATAATAAAAATGAAATATGTGGGCGGAGCGATAGCCCAGTGGGTAGGGCGTTTGCCTTGCATGCGGCCGACCTGTGCCAGCCTGGGTTCGATCCCCGGCATTCCATATGGTCCCCGAGCACTGCCAGGAGTAATTCCTGAGTACAGAGCCAGGAGAAACCCCTGAGCATGCGCGGGTGTGACCCAGAAAAGCAACAAAAAAAAAAAAGAAAAGAAAAAAATATGTAACAGTCATGGTTTATTTCAGAAGGTACCTTGAAGTCACCTTGAACCATTCTTTTTAAGAGGGGAGGGGAGGGAGGGAGAGCACACCCAGTGCTGCTCAGGACTTGCTCCTGGCTCTGCTCTCAGGGGTTACTCGTGGTGGTGCTCAGGGGTTACTCCTGGTGGTGTCAGGGGTTACTCCTGGTGGTGTCAGGGGTTACTCCTGGTGGTGTCGGGTTACTCCTGGTGGTGTCAGGGGTTACTCCTGGTGGTGCTCAGGGGTTACTCCTGGTGGTGTCAGGGTTACTCCTGGTGGTGTCAGGGGTTACTCGTGGTGGTGCTCAGGGGTTACTCCTGGTGGTGTCAGGGGTTACTCCTGGTGGTGTCAGGGGTTACTCCTGGTGGTGCTCAGGGTTACTCCTGGTGGTGTCGGGGTTACTCCTGGTGGTGTCAGGGTTACTCCTGGTGGTGCTCAGGGGTTACTCCTGGTGGTGTCAGGGGTTACTCCTGGTGGTCGGGGTTACTCGTGGTGGTGTCAGGGGTTACTCCTGGTGGTGTCAGGGGTTACTCGTGGTGGTGTCGGGGGTTACTCCTGGTGGTGTCAGGGGTTACTCGTGGTGGTGTCAGGGGTTACTCCTGGTGGTGTCAGGGGCTACTCGTGGTGGTGCTCAGGGGTTACCTCGTGGTGGTGCTCAGGGGTTACTCCTGGTGGTGTCAGGGGTTACTCGTGGTGGTGCTCAGGGGTTACTCCTGGTGGTGTCAGGGGTTACTCCTGGTGGTGTCAGGGGTTACTCCTGGTGGTGTCAGGGGTTACTCCTGGTGGTGTCAGGGGTTACTCCTGGTGGTGTCAGGGGCTACTACTGGTGGTGCTCAGGGGTTACTCCTGGTGGTGCTCAGGGGTTACTCGTGGTAGTGCTCAGGGGCTACTACTGGCTCTGCACTCAGGGATTATTGCTGGCTCTGCACTTGGGTTACCCTGCGCTGCACTCAGGGTTTGCTCCTGGCTCTGCACTCAGGGATTACTCCTGGTGGTGCTCAGGGGACCATATGCATTGCCAGGAACCAAACCTGGATTTGCCACATTCGATGCAAAGATCCTTACCTGCAGTGTTGTCTTCTCGGCCCTCTCCTTTTGGCAGGGAGGGTGTGAGGACAGGCACCCGGCGGTGCTGGCCGGAAGGAAGTGGTTCCATTGCTCAGGCTCCTTCCTGCAGATGCTCAAGGGACCATGTGGTTCTGGACATCAAGCCTGGGCCTTCCACATGCAAAGTTTGCACTTCAGTCCTTTAAGCCACGTCCCTGTCCCCCTTGACCTTTTCTGTCTGATCTTTGGAAAACAACTTCCTGTGCCAGGTCTGAGTGGAAACTCCCTCCCTTGTAGATGGCCTGTGTGTTGTTTAATCCAGGTCAGAGGGCAAATGGCAAGAAGGACCTGTTGGGCCTCACCCACGCAGTGCTGGCAGGGGGCTTCTCACAAGCCCCCACAGAGGCCATGGGGTGGCCCGGGGATGAGGAGCAGGATTCTTGGCCGCAGGCATCATTTTCCTACTAGAAATGTGGACACAAAAGGAAGAGGATCAGCAGCTGTCTCCTGGGATCTTGCTTTTTCACCTAGTTTCCTTGTTTGTTTTGAGGCCACACCCAGCAGTGCTCAGGGCTTACTCCTGTCTCTGCACTCAGGGATCAGTCCTGGTGGGGCTCCAGGGCCCTGAGTCGGCCACAGCAAGGCAAGCACCCTTACCCTCTAGGTTATCACCCAGTCCTGCCCAGCTGTTTTGTTTTTATTTTATTATTCCCCCAATTTTATCACACCATTTTAGACATACAATTGAAAGATGCTCATGTAGAGTTTTGGTTCTACAGTGTTCCAACACCCATCCCTCCACCCAAACCCATCTCCCATCACCAATGTCCCCATCTCCTCCCCCTCCCACACCCCAACTACTTGGCGGGTTCTGTATGTCATTTCTCTCCTCTTTATCTCTCCCTCCCACCAAACTTTCCTGCACATCGTGGAATGCAGTGCATTAAAAGACATCACTGTTTCCACTATTTTAATGGACTGCGCGGCCGCAAGTGGCCATGTGACCTGGGCTCAAACTGGTTTTGCTCTGTTAATCTGGTCATGAGGCAGTTTCCCAGCGTCCGGACAGCGAAAATGGTGGCTAGTGTGGTGGGCGAGTCTCATCCGGCTGCTTCCTGGACCCCCAGAGGTGATGGGCCCACTCCCAAAACCCATATGACCTCCCGGGGGCCCCATAGTCAGCTGGGGCGGGCGAGCCAAGTTCCAGCTTCCCCAGCCGCTTGTGAGGCTCTTCATGCTCCTGCCCAGCTGTTTTTTGGTTTGGTTTGGTTTGGTTTTTTGGTGGTGGTGGTGATTTTTTTTTTCTTTTTGGGTCACACCAGCAATGCTCAGGGGTTACTCCTGGCTCTGCACTCAGGAATTACTCCTGGCAGTGCTTGGGGGACCATATGGGATGCCGGAGATGGAACCTGGGTCAGCTGTGCACAAGGCAAACGCCCTACCTGCTGGACTATCGCTCTGGCCCCAAGTGGTGGTGATTGTTAACAAGCACCGTATTAAGTTTTTTTTTGGGGGAGGGGGCTTTTTGGATCACACTGGCAAGGCTCAGTTGTTACTCCTGGCTCTACACTCAGGAATTACTCCTGGTGTTGCTTGGGAGACTATATGGGATGCCAAGGGTCGAACCCAGGTTGGCCACATGCAAGGCAAACACCCTCCCTGCTGGACTATAGCCCCAACACCTTATTAATTTTTATTTGGGGGGCAGGTTGGGGCCATACTCAGTGGTGCTCAGGGAACTTCCTGGCTCTGTGCTTAGGAGTAACAGCCCTAATCCTAAATATGACCTTCCCCCACACACAAAGCTGTTAGTAATAAGTTGTTTCGGGCATTCACCAGTGTGAGCGTTCCCTCCACCAATGTCCCCGGTTTCCCGCCTGGCCCCTTAGCAGGCACAGACAAATCTACTTTATATTGCTTGCTCCAACAGAATGGCAAACGGGATTATCAGAAACGAGATCGCGAGAGGTCAGTGTGTGGTGATTGTTCTGTCTCACAGCGGTGCTGGTAAAGCCATTGTCGGCGCTGGTTGGTGCTGGTTGAGCCTTTCCTGTTACTGTTCTTGCCCATTGAGCTTGTGGGCTTCTATGCAACTTCCCCTTGTGCTGCGGTCCTCCTACTGTCAGTATTGTGAGATTTGGAGTTGTTGGGGCTACCGGGCACACACAAGGAGACAAATCTACCCACCCCATTTCTGAGAAGGGCCCCGAGATCCATCTACCCAGGGTGGTTTGACAACTTGATCACAAAAGTTGTTTTGTTTGGGGTGATGAATTGTGGGGTGGGAGGGGGAGTTTGCATTTGGGGCCACACCCAGCATTGCTCAGGACTTACTCCTGGCTCTGCTCAACGATCATCCTGGCAGGGCTTAGGGGACCGTATGTGTTGCCAGGATCGAACCTGGGTTCGCTGTGTGCAAGGCAAGCACCCTACCCCACAGTACTATGTCTTGGGTTATAAGCTTTTGCATCTTAAAAACAATGAAATTGAAAATATTTTTCGAGCTTTGAGCATACGTTTCAGCAGGGTGGAACACGAGGGCTGGAGTCGGCGCAGCCTCTAGTGCTCTGTGTACTTTGGGTCCCCCTGAATTGGCTCCCTCAGCACAGCACTGGCGCCTGGTGGGGCGGTTCCCTTGCTGCTGGGTGCAGCCTAGGGAGGCGACCCTGGAATGGGCGGAGCAGGAAGGTGCAGAGCTGTTCGGTGCTGCTGGCGGCAGAGGGTTGCCCTTCTCCCGGGGCCTGTCAGTGGGGCTCCAGAGGCCGCCTGGCCGAGGTCATTTCCATGACTGGAAGAAAACCCTCCCTGTGCTCCCTGCGCGGGCGCATGCCCTGCTGGGTGTCAGATGGGCGCCTTCGTCTGCCAGCTGGAGCCTGGCTCGGGTGTTGTTGATTTTCTGATGGTCAGATCCGGGCTCCTTACTTGCACTTAAGGGAAAAATTATCCAAGCCCTGGTACAAAAGGTTCTCTTTTCATTTCTTTGGAAAAAGAGCAGTGAATGAGCTCATTATCACTGCAGCCCAGAGGAGGAGGAGCGGCGGCCTGGGAGCCTTCCTCCCTGCCCCTGGCCACTGTTTCCTGGATCTGGCCTGGGGTGACCAAGCCAGAGGGCTGGGTCAGGTGGCCCATGGGGGAGCTGAGGCATTCGGATGCTGAGACCGTCTCTCTCTGCACTGGTCAGGGGGTACCAAAGAGAGACCCAGGAAAGAATTTAATGAGCTCGCAGAGGCCCAAGTTCAACCCCTGGCTCCCCACGGTCCCCGGGCTGCAGTGTGTATCCCCTTACCTAACAGCCAGCAGAAGCAGGTGGAAGGAGTGTGTCCACAGCCCTTCTTAACCCTGACTGTGGACCTCTGGCCTCCAGGGAGCAAACAGTCCTCCGCTTGGGGTGATGTCCCTGCCTCACCCTGGCGCCCAGGAGCTTCTTGACTCTGGCACTCTGCTTCTCTCAGCCAGCAGACATATAGTCTGAGTTCATTGCTGGGTGCTTGATATTTGTCTGGGTTGTTCTTGCCATTTGGGTGAGTGCATGGTGCAAAGCTGGCAACATCTGTGTTCTGCAGGAGTTAAAGTCTAGTACTTGGGGCTGGAGCGATAGCACAGCAGTAGGGCGCTTGCCTTGAGCGCGCTGACCTGGGTTCAATTCCCAGCATCCCATATGGTCCCCCGAGCACTGCCAGGAGTAATTCCTGAACGAAGAGCCAGGAGTAACCCCTGAGCATCGCCGGGTGTGACCCAAAAGCAATCAATCAATCAATAAATAAAATATAGTACTTAGGACCCGGAGTGATGATAGTCCAGTGGGTAAGGCATTTGCCTTGCATGTGGCCGACGTAGGTTTGATCCCTGGCATCCGATATGGTCTCCGAGCACTGCCAGGAATATTTCCTGAGTGTAGAGCCAGGAGTAACCCCTGAGCATCGCCATTGTGACCCCCCAAAAAACCCCTAATATGTACAGGAAATGTGTGGGATGTGACCTTCTGCAGCCCCCCTGCCCACTGTTCTCTGGGGTCAGTGCTTCGAATGGGGCTCCTGAGCACGTCCAGCCTCTGGGGTCAGCTTGAAGCTCACTTCATTCAGGTTTGCACACTTGATTGCTCCGTGTCCACAGGGAACCTGACAGGGTTCCCACAGCTTGTAGGTTGGTGGAAAACCTAGGAAGGATCGTGGAGAACCTTATGGCCCGCCCCGCTGCGTTGTTGGTTAGCTGGCAATGTTTAGCCCTACCTGACAGCTTCTCCTTTTTGTTCCTCTTTCATTACAGATCGAGAAAATCATGAGCTCCATTGGAGAGGGATTGACTTTTCCCAGGAGCAGCAGAGGATCTCAGGTATGGCTTATCCCAGGCTTCGCCCTTTGTGGCACCGGTTTTCTCTCTGAGAGGCATTCTGGGGCGAGGGACTGGGCCCAACGCGTCCTGCTCCCGACATTCAGGATCTCCTCTATCTAGACAGCCCACTAGCTGTCGTTTTCAGAGCTGTGACTCTTTTTCCATGTTGTAGAGGCTAAAGTCTGTGAATTAAATTTCAGGCGACTAATGAGGAACCTTGTCAACAATGTCACTTATTTTATGCTCATGTAAATGGAGGCTTTGTCAGATTGACTCTAATCGGTGTCGGCCTGCCTGATGCTCAGTGGTGGCAGGGCCGTGGCTGGACTGTTAGCCCACATCGCCAGGGAGGGCTTGGCTGAGCTGTGTCTCGTGACTCTGTCCAGCTTCCCACTCTGTCCCTTTTACTTCAGGTCATTGCTGCTTAGGGCATTCTTGACTTTTCAGAGCCCCGTGGGTGAGAGCTGGCTCTGTTTCCTTTGAAACGGAACTGGGGGTGGGGGCCGCATCTGTGCTATTGTCCTTCATGACAGAAGTGTGGTTGTGGTTCCCTTCTGTGGTGAGTGATATTCTAGAAGGTGCCCTGCCCCTAACATCTGGTGATGGTCCGCCCCGGAAGTGCCAGGGAGCCTGTTTCTGCCGGTTTGCTTGGGGTACCAGACCTCCCTGGTTCTTCTCTGAGCCTGGGCCGGCAGGAGAGCTGGTGTTGCCTCCTCTGTGCCTGCAGAGTGCTCGGGCCATGGTCTGCACAGGGAAGGTAAGTTCTGGAGCCCAGCTATGTTCAAAGCTGGTGCTAGGCACATTTGTGCGTTGGGCAAATCTTAATCCCTCTGAGCCTCCGGTTCCCTCTCTTAGAAGACCGACCTCCTGGTGTGTTGGCACAAGCCAAATACCCAAAAACCTGAGCGCGAAACGCCCTTGATGAACGCAGTAGCAAGGCCCATGGCTTGGTTTGTTCTCTAGGGACCAGGCCTAGTAGTGTTGGGCAGTCCGCGAGCCATGGACATGGGTCAGCTTGGGGCGGAGCTGACGGTGCGGGGCTGGGGGCCGCCACCACACAGTTCTTGGGGACACCACGTAGAGCCAGGCATTGACCTTCACGCATCCCAAGCATCGTGCTTTATCGTTCCCTTGTGCTTGCTTTGTTGTTGTCGTTGCTCAGGGCTTACTCCTAGCTCTGTGCTCAGGATTCACAGCTGGTGGAGCCAGTGGGGGGTGGCTATACAGTGACTTTAGTCGAGACCCCTTAGAGCCGGGCACCAGCTCTCTGCTTGTCCTCCTCCACTGAGCACGCTGGAGGCCCCAGGGCCCATCACACTGCAGCTGGCTGGGTTTCCAGGCTGGGTTCCTAGAACCAGTGTCTTTCCCTGAGTTCTCAGGAGGCGAGCCGTGTGGTCAGATTGGGATTTTCCTGGCAACCTCAGAGGTGGCTTTTTGCATGAGTCGGTGGATCTTTTCCAGGCAGGGGCAGCTGCTTATCAGCATGGACGTTAAGGACTGAGGTGGATGTCAGGCCACTGTCAGAGCTGTGCTGTCAGGGACAGCCAGACAAGGGGGTCAGCAACGGTTCATTCAGTTGTTTTCCTGCACTCTCTCACGTGGAGGAGCTTAAGTTACTTGGTATGCTTTGGTGTCTCGTTACCTCTGGGTTGAGAAGGCCTCAGTAGGCCTCCCCAAAAGGTTTCTGAAAGGGCCCTTCTGGGAGGGGAGGGAAGCGCCTGCAGCTCTCATCCCTGTGAAATGGACTCAGCTAGGTAGAGTGAGTGAATTTGGCTCCGCCTCTGACTTCTGGACCCCAGGGCCAGGCTCACAGTACTCCTGGTAGTGTTGGGTAGAAGCAAGCTCCCTGCACAGCTTAGGAAAGTGAGGACAGACACGTGGTCTCCCCCATCGTTCCACCCTCCCCACCCCCAGATCCCACCATCGTCCCATGAACTCTGTCTTCAGTCTCCTAAGCAGGAGAAGACTCTGGCTGGGACCCAGGGGCCAGCCACCATCAGCTCCCACCAACCAGGATTCTTGTTTGGGATGTGTGAGGATTGTCCGAGGTTTGAGAGCAGGAAGAGCTCTGGGCTGTGGGGTGAGCAGTGGGAAGAGGAACGGACCCTCCACCAGGCGCCCTTTGCCAGCCACTGGCTCAGGGACTAACCTCGAGTGGCAGCCCTCGAGCTTGCCACAGAACTCCCAGCCAGCTCGTTTCACGCCTCCGCCTCTGCTCTGAGACGTCCGAGGGTCACCTCCCCGCTGGTCCTGGCACTCGGGCTTCTGCTCTCTGTGGTCTCTTGTTAGAAGCAGACGGGCCGTTCCCCTGCTTGTGAGACCAGCCTGTGTCCGCCACTTCAAAGACAGCTCCCCACGCCTGGCCTCTCTCTGCCCACTCTGCCCAGCTCCGAGGGGCCTCCCAGTGTGTTCAGAGGGTGACCGTGGCCCCTGCGTCTTTGTCTCCGCCAGTGTGGGACTCTGTCTGGAAGGTGGCACCTGTGTGTCGGTCGACCCTGGTTTCCCTTTGTCCTGGGCCCCTCCCCACCTCCCCCTTTCCCTGGCGCCTGCTCTGGGCCTGACCCCCAGCGTTGCACATGCTCACCTGAGGAGCAGCAGCTCTGAAGCCCCCCCCCCCGTGTGTGTGTGTTTCAGTGTGTGTGCGAGTAAAGCGCCACCCCGTGTGTGTGTGTTTCAGTGTGTGTGCGAGTAAAGCGCCACCCCGTGTGTGTGTGTTTCAGTGTGTGTGCGAGTAAAGCGCCCCCGTGTGTGTGTTTCAGTGTGTGTGCGAGTAAAAGCGCCCCCGTGTGTGTGTTTCAGTGTGTGTGCGAGTAAAGCGCCCCGTGTGTGTGAGTGTTTCAGTGTGTGTGGCGAGTAAAGCGCCCCGTGTGTGTGAGTGTTTCAGTGTGTGTGCGAGGTAAAAGCGCCCCCGTGTGTGTGTGAGTGTTTCAGTGTGTGTGCGAGTAAAGCGCCCCCGTGTGTGTGAGTGTTTCAGTGTGTGCGAGTAAAGCGCCCCGTGTGTGAGTGTTTCCAGTGTGTGTGCGAGTAAAGTGCCCCACCCCGTGTGTGTGAGTGTTTCAGTGTGTGTGCGAGTAAAGCGCCCCCGTGTGTGTGAGTGTTTCAGTGTGTGTGCGAGTAAAGCGCCCCCGTGTGTGAGTGTTTCAGTGTGTGTGCGAGTATGAGCAACAGCAGCGGTGTGTCTCCCATGCTCATCCCTTGGGGAGCAGGTGACAAGGGGACACGGTGAAAGCTGTGGCCATGTCCCCAGGCACTGTCCCTCCTCTGTGCCCCCTCCTAGCTGTCCTGGAGACTAGGTCAGCGCTGTTGGCATGCTCTCCCTGTCCTTTGCCATCAGCTGCTTCCAGCCCTGAGCTGGAGCTAAAGTTTGTTTCCACCTTGGATACGCACGCTCCTGCCTTGGCGGACCCCTGGGAAGTCTGTCCTGGCCACGCCCTCCACCCCTCCTGCCAGGAGCGAGCGCTGCTGCTGTCTCTTCCTCCCTTGGCGGCGGCAGCATCTGCTCCAGTGTCCGATCTCTGATGTATTTTCCTGAGCGTGGCGGGAGGAGGGCGGGGAGGGGGGGGAGGGAGGGCCAGACATGACGAGGGGGGAGCAGGGACTGTGGAGCGGCAGGGCAGCGTGGAGCCCAGGAGCCCGAGACAAAGGCCTCCCGCTGCGGCTCTGCACGGCACATCCACGGCCGCCCGGCGGGGGCTACAGCAGGCATGAATCAGCAGCCGGGGGCCGCCGGGCTTCCTGGGCGTGCAGGAGCCCACCGCGTAGGGCTAGGGCAGAGAGCCGCACTCAAGGGCAGGGGGGACACAAGTCGTCTCCCCAGACTTGGAGTCTCCGAGTGCCGCTGCAGGCGCATCCCTGAGCAGCATCCCTGAGCACCGGGAGGAGGAAGCCTGGGACGTGGGTCGGGGTTCCTGGAGAGCCCAGCCGTGAGGGGCAGAGAGTGGCGGAGCAGCGGGGGACTGTCATCGCGTCAGGAGTTGTCTGGGGTGCTGCAGTCGCTCCTGTCCCCACTCGAGTCTCTCTGCCTCCTCCTCCTCTCTCCGCTTCTTCTCTCATCTGTTCTTGCCGGTGAGGACCGAGACAGTCGCGGGCTCAGGGTCCCACCACGATCTCCTCAGGTCTCTGGGGGAAGGATGAACTTTGCTCCTCCCTGCACCCACACTCGGCCAGCCTCCCCAGACCCAGTAGGTCGCTGTGCTCCAGACGCTCTGGGGAGACAGTTCCTGCCTTTAGCCATCGCCAAAGCCAGAACTGAACTGCGCCGCCGGACGACGTGAACAGACCAACGCCGCCACATCTTGGCCGCCCGAGGACCACTTCCCTTGCTCTCACCTTTTCTTTCTTTTTTTTTTTCTAATCTCACTGGGTTTTGTTGGCTCATATGTAGCCCAGCATTGGGGCCGCCTGCCTCCTCCATCTGAGCAGGCAGGGACAGCCTGTGTCAGAAGAGGGGCCATGAGTGCCCAGTCCCTGACCAGCCTGGCCCAGGGAGGCAGCCCGTTGACCAGCACCCTGCTCCGCTCTCTGTAGCTGTTGCCGGGGCTCCCAGCCCCTAGGAATGCCATGTGGTCGTGCCTGCCGAACCACCCCTGAGCCGGACCCTGAGCCCGGGCCCTGCCCTGCTCAGCCCCTCTCCTTCTTGAGCCTCTGAGCACGCGGGGCCAGTGGCCATGGTTTGCCTCTTCCGGGACTGCTGGGGGGAAAACAAGTAAAGTCTCTTTTCTCCCCTCTGCCGCGGGCCGCCGCTTGGGTTGCATGTGCGGGTGCCCGCGAACAGCCGCCGCTGCTTCCCTCTCGGACCCTCGCTGTGTGCCTGCACCCCTCAGCTGCATGAAGATGTGTGCCCTCTCCTGACCGCTGTGCACTGCAAGGTCGCAGGACGCCTCTCGCCCCGCGGCCCTCCGGGGCTCCGGAAGTTGCATGGATGAGAGGAGTGCCCCGCCCCTCCCTAGTGCCTGTGGGGGACAGATTTTCTGACTCGGAGTTAACCCGGACACCACTGGGGGTTGGGCCGGGGCCGTGAGCGGGGGGCTCGGCCTCGTGCGCCGCCGTGCGGCTGCTGTATGGGGATACCATGATGTGGCAGTGCCATCTGTCTGCCTCCGAAGTGCCGCTGCCACCGCCTTCACGGCTTCTCCCTTTTTCAAGCGTCTGCCGATTCCTCTCTCGTCAGGGTCGCGGTCGCTGGAGCAGAGCGTCGGGAGTGGCTGGAGCGGTGGGGCTGCAGCAGTATGAGAGCAAGTTGCTTCTGAACGGCTTTGACGATGTCCGCTTCCTGGTAAGTGCTCACCAGCCTCGCTGGGGTGACGCCCCGCCCCCTGCTGGAGTTGTCAACTCCATGGAGTCCGTGTCCCAGGGAAGAGCTGGCAACTTAGCCCAGGCTCCGCCCCTTTCACTGCCCCCAGCCCTCGAGAAGAGAGGATCACACCCGGGTTCCCTGGACCTCAGCAGGTGCCTTGAGGGTGGCGGGTCCAGGCTGCCAGATTGGAGTCGTGGTGGCTGTGAGCCAGCTCTCCCTTTGGGGACCCCCTGTACCAGCACTGTTGGACCAGACCCTCTGCCTTGGCGGTCCCTGGGGCCAGCAATCAGGTGTGTGGCAGACAGTATTCTAGCTGCCATGCGTGGCCGCCTGTGCTCAGGGCTGTGAAGCATCAGCTGTCCTGAACCATGGATGCTTTCCTGAGGGGCCGCTCTGTGCCTTCTTAAACACCAGGGGCCAGGAAAGGAAAGGAGTGAAACCCACGATGTCTCCTTTAGCCCTGCAGAGGAAGGGCCTGACCTGCGCCCTGGACTTCTGCCTACAGAGCCCGTGACCAGCTCCCTCAGCCGTGCCGGCATTCTGGGCAAGCACTTAACGCCGTGTTGGCAGTGCAAGCTGACACTTCTGTGCTCCCAGCCTGCTGCACGCACGCTTCACGTTTGCACACATTAGCTCATTGGTCCGCCCCACAGCCCAGAGGTATGAGCTAGTGCCACTGTCCCTGCTGGCCACGGGCACACGGCAAGTGTTTTGCTTCAGATCACACTGTCTGCAGAGTGTGGCGTCGGTGGAGTGGGGTCGGAGTGTGTCCCTGACGCCAGCCCCTCTTTCTGTGGCTGCGGGAATTCACCACTTCTCACAGTTGCCCTCCACCATCTCCCTGGCTAGCCTGGACCCGCTCTCACGCCTTCTGGCACACAGCCCTCACTTCCTACTTGCTCTGTCCTCTCTGGAAGGGTGGTGGGTGGGCCACCCACCCAGGAGCTGCCACCTGGTGAGGGGCCAGGGCAGACTTGTGGGGTCTGCAACAAATCTCCCAGCTGTGGACCAGTAATTTCTCGGCTTTAAAAAAACTGTTTAAAAATAGCTTTTTTTCCTTTTGAAAGTTAAACTGAGTGTATTTATGGTTCCATCTGGCCTGACCTCTGACTCACACCCTCCTTGGTGAAATTCGGCAAACCCAGGACATAGGTGGGGTTCAGACAGTGAGCTGGGAGGGGTGCAACCTATTTCGAGGGTCCCCCTCTCTGAGCACCCTTCATCCTCAGGCTGCTGCACACCAGGGCTGTGGAGGCTCTGGACGTCAGTGGCCCCTCCCAGGCTTCAGCGCCTGTCCAGGCCGAGCTTTTGATTTGTCATCCAGTTTCTGCTAAGGCTTCCTAGCCCCTTCATGCATCTTGATGCACTGTCCGTGCTCCTGGACCAGAGAGTAGCTGGGCTGGGCATCTGGAGCAGGCTGGCGCTGGACCCAATGCCCAATCAGGGGCAGGCCCCTATTGGAGTGAATCTTTCCCTTTTTGGACACTCCAGAGAGGAAGTAGAGGAACAGCTCATTTCTGCCAGGCCCTTCCTGTTGTCCTAGGTACAAAATGTCCTTTGTCACTCTGTTTGCTGGAAGGCGCTGCCAGGTGAAGCCCCTCAGATACCTAGAGGGGCCAGAGTAGCCCGCATGGCATGCTGGGTAATGCCATGTAAATTGCCAGATGGGCTGGAAGCTAATTAAGTCTCCACAGCCCAGGAAAGAGAGGGAGGAAACACGTGCCCGAGGTGGGGGCGTTTCTGTTTAGAAATATTCACCCCTGGCATCTGGTCCAGCGGTCTCCCCAGAGCTGCTCTGCTGTGCCACTGTTTGCTTTGGTTTCAACAGGCTGTTTGTGTGTCCTCGGCTCTGCCCGGACCCTCTTTCACAAGACACGGTGAAATCTTCCCGAAAATGCCACACTCTCTTACTGAAGAAGAAACACCTGGAAGTGGTTGCATAGATGAGTTGCTGCAGTAGGTTCCCAGTGCCAGGCAGGAGTTGTCGGGAGAATGTGGGTGTTGGTGGGCCCGTTGCTCCCTTAGCACGGCGGGTCTATGGCTTCGTGTGGTCTGGCCTCCCTCTCGGTGCCGGCTCCCTCCATGTCCACACGACTTCACTGAGCAGCAGCTGCCGTGGAGTGTTGTTTATGATCCCCACATCTGTTTGCTCGTGGCTGCTGTCCCTTGGTCCAGGGGGCACCCTTTATGGCCACATAACCTGGTCAGGTCTTCAGAGCTGGGACCCTCCCCCGAGGCTGGTCTGGCCAAGGCTCCTCGTGACGTGCGGCCTGAGATGGGTAGACCTTGGGCCGGAGCATCATTCTCGCTCGTGCCTGCAAAGGGCTCTTTGTGATGGAGGGGCCAGGCTCCAGGGGGAGGCTGCCAGGCGCTGCCCGGCTGACAGGACTGACAGGAGACCCTCAGAGATCAGGTGAGGAGCTGCTCCCCAGCTGCTGGCTGCAGCGAAGCCAGTTCCTTCTGACCACAGCACTGTCCGCAGAAAATGGGCTTTCTCAGAAGGGAGGACCATAATTAGCTCAGAAGGAAGGTAATTGGTGCTTGGCAAGCGGCGCCTCCGAGCGGGCTGGTGCAGGCCTCTGTAGCCAAGCTCTTTCCTGGCCTCGCGGCCCCCTTAGCAGTGTTGGCTGAGCAGGTGCCAGCAGGGCGCGATGCACAAATTCAGTCGAGGGGCCGGAGCACAGAACATGCAGGCACCCTGAGTGTAGTCCCCAGCCCTGAAGTGACCGGCCCCCTCAAGTTCCCATCCACACCCACCCCCAGAGTCAGCAGTGGGAATGAGGCCCAGAAGCCGGGGCCTCTGGAGCCCACCCAGTTCCTAGACCCAGGGCTCCTGATTAGCCACTCAGCAGTGATGCCAGCAGGGGCAGCTGGGGCTCCTGAGCCAGTGTGGGCGCTGCCTGCACCCCACTCTGTTCCCCAGGCAGAGCCCACCAGGCTAGGTGACGCCGCCCACCCAGGATCCAGGCTGGGGCAGGCAGACCTTTCCTGCTGCCCGCTGTGAAGACGCCCGGACAGCAGCACCGACGGACTGATTTAGGGTCCCGGTCAGGGCTCAGGGACTCAGTGACACTCCAGGACGGGGTCTCAGGAGAGCAGGTGGAGCAGCGGACAAGACTGTCCTGATGGTTCTCGCTCTGACTGCAGGCAGGAGGCTCTAGCGCCCTGGGATCTCCCCTGCCCGCCACTCTCTGGTGTGCTCCAAGGGGGCTTGTGTGTACCCAAGGTAACGGCGTGGTCCGTGACCTGCCGGTGCTGCCCTGCCTGCCACTGTCACCCATGAAGGTGGCCAGGACCTGCTTTGGCCTAGGTCTGAGGCCTGACCTACAGGAGCCTCGGTGGGAACCGGTCCCACGTCCACATGGCTGTTCTCGCCCCTTCCTCGGCTCACTCGCCATGTGAAGAGCTGAAGCCTTCTCTAGGGGGACTGCAGGGCGAGCCATCCTCCTGTCCCCACTCTGGGGCACCTCTCGAGGGTGACTCCAGAGAAGAGGCGAGAATCAGTAGAGCCATCCAGCTGCACAGTGCCCCGAGAAAGGGGAAAGTGCAGATTCAGACCTTCAGCACTGATTCCTCAGCCCCGGGAGTGGAGAGCCACAGCCCAGGGCTCTGTTAGCTGCGGGCCTGTCGACTGGGAGCCCCGGATACACAAGCAGCTCTGACGGGAGAGGGCAGCGCTGACAGGGCAGCCCTGACATCCCGCCTCCCCTGGGGCTCCGCGGCCCGACTGACTCAAGGTGATAAAGGTCACCCACAATCCCTCTGGGGCTGGGGAGGGGACAGGCTATCATTCTGGCAGATTTTTCTAAGCTTTGTTTGTTTGTTTGGGCCACATCAGTGAGTGCTGGGGCCTACCCCAAGATACTCTGGGATTGGGGCCAGAGCCATAGCACAGTGGGAAGGGTGCTTGCATTGCACAAGGCTTATCCAATTTGATCCCCAGCATCCCGTATGGTCTCCTAAGCACTGGCAGGAGTAATTCCTGTGTGCAGAACCAGGAGTAACCTGGCCCTGGAGTAACTGAACATCACTGGGTGTGACCCAAACATGTATGTATGTATGCATGCATGTATGCATGTATGTACGTGTGTGTGCCCTGGGCTCACATGCAAAGGCACTTGGGGACCAGTGGTACCGGGACCAGACGGGCCTGCTGCAGGCTCAGTGTGTCCTCGGCCCTCAGGGCTCGCTCTCTCTGGCCCTAAGCCTGCCTTTCTGCTTTGGTTGGTGCCGCACCAGGCAGTGCTTGGGGTCTGAGCCGCCTGCTGCTCACTGGGTCGCCCACTGTCAGCATGTGCCCATCCTGCTGCTCCAGGTTGCTCGGCAAGGGCTGAGTTCAGGCAGCAGGCGTCAGAGAGCTGGACTCTGGGGCCTGAGCAAATACAGTGACTGCCTGCAAGGCCAAGGAGACAGACTGCCCGGCCGTGTGACCGTGGGGCAGTGTGTGGTGGCGGCCACTTTTCCCTCCTTGCAGGCTGGCAGGGTTCTGACTCTTCCCTTCTCCAAGTGATAGCAGCGCCCCCTCAACACACGTGCCCTGTATGCAGGCTGCAGGGCCCAGCCCCCTCACGGATACCCACCCCCAGCACAGGCTGGGATGGTAACTGCAGGAAAGGCTCAAGCTTAACTAGGACATGTCCACACAGCCTCGGGGGGAAAGTCGGCCATCTAGGCAGAGAGCTCAGGGTCAGGAGTGCAGGTTTTGCCCGTGGTAGGCCCCAAACTCGGTCGCTGGCGCTTCATGCTTCTCCTACCGTTGTCAGAAATCGCCCTGAAGACTCCCCAGCATGGCCGGGCCCCAGCAGCACCAGAAATCGTTTACATCATTTACTGCCCTGCCGCAGTGGACCCAGTATTGCCAGGAACAACCTCCAGGCCTCCCAAGTACTGCTCAGGACATAATCCCCGCTCTCTGCACATAATCCTCTGTGTGCATATATGTGTTTAGGCCTACATCAGTCCCGCTCCACATATACGGTACTGTTTACAAAGTACCTTTCTCTTATAATCCCTTCCTCTCCCCTTCTCAAAAAAATGACTGAGACATTAAACAGAGGAATCACAGAGCCAGAGCCAGCCTGGATGGCGATGACTGAGCAGCCACACAGTGGCTCCAGAGGCCAGAGTGATCCAGCCGTGGGCTGTCTGCAGTAGAGGACCCTGGTGGGCCAGGGAAACGCCCTTGCACAGACATAGGGAATGGGGCGGGGCCGGGTGGGGACTGCCAGAGTGGCCACAGATGGCCTCGCCCCAGTGTGCAGGCTCTCTGCAGGTGTGATGGCCAGGAGACAAGAGCTGTGTCCCGGTGGGCTCAGGGCGAGGACAGAGCAGAACCCAAATTTCCACATTCATAATCTGAGAGTGCCCATCTTTGACACGCTGTGAGGGCCCTAAAGTCGGAGGCAGCAAGTGGCTCACATCCATAAAGTGGGGGGGCAGTGGATGGCTCACATCCATAAAGTGGAGGGGCAGTGGATGGCTCACATCCATAAAGTGGGGGGGCAGTGGATGGCTCACATCCATAAAGAGGGGGGCAGCGGATGGCTCACATCCATAAAGTGGGGGCAGCGGATGGCTCACATCCATAAAGTGGGGGCAGCGGATGGCTCACATCCATAAAGTGGGGGGCAGTGGATAGCTCACATCCATAAAGTGGGGGGGCAGTGGATGGCTCACATCCATAAAGTGGGGGGCAGTTTATGGCTCACATCCATAAAGTGGGGGGGCAGCAGATGGCTCACATCCATAAAGTGGGGGCAGCGGATGGCTCACATCCATAAAGTGGGGGGGCAGCAGATGGCTCACATCCATAAAGTGGGGGGCAGTGGATAGCTTACATCCATAAAGTGGAGGGCAGTGGATGGCTCACATCCATAAAGTGGGGGGCAGTGGATAGGTTACATCCATAAAGTGGGGGGGCAGCAGATGGCTCACATCCATAAAGTGGGGGCAGCGGATGGCTCACATCCATAAAGTGGGGGCAGTGGATGGCTCACATCCATAAAGTGGGGGGGGCAGTTTATGGCTTACATCCATAAAGTGGGGGGGCAGTTTATGGCTTATATCCATAAAGTGGGGGGCAGTGGATGGCCACATCCATAAAGTGGGGGCAGCTTATGGCTTACATCCATAAAGTGGGGGCAGTGGATGGCTCACATCCATAAAGTGGGGACAGTGGATGGCCCACATCCATAAAGTGGGGGACAGTGGATGGCTCACATCCATAAAGTGGGGGCAGTTTATGGCTTACATCCATAAAGTGGGGGGGCAGTGGATGGCTCACATCCATAAAGTGGGGGGCAGCAGATGGCTCACATCCATAAAGTGGGGGCAGCGGATGGCTCACATCCATAAAGTGGGGCAGCGGATGGCTCACATCCATAAAGTGGGGGCAGCGGATGGCTCACATCCATAAAGTGGGGGACAGTGGATGGCTCATGTCTGGGACCTGAGCTCTGCTGCCTCAGTTCCTTCATTTGTGAAACAGGGGCCTGTGTAATGGTTTGTTTGTCTGGGGAATCCCTAGAGCACAAATTAGGGAGTGTGGAGTGGAACTGTATCACTGTATCACTGTCTCACTGTCTTCCCATTGTTCATCGATTTGCTCCAGTGGGCACTAGTAACATCTCCATATGTCCTGTCACAAGCAAGTGTAATCCAAGGGCATCTGCTTGCTCCAAGGACAGGAAGAGCCCCAGACCATTCTTCAGGTCATGGAACTGAGGTCCATAACTGTTACTAGTTTTTGTCATAACAAGTAAATAAAACACGGGTAGCTTGCCAGGCTCTGCCGCCACATGCTCCTCCTGTTAGGAAAAAGCAATGTCTAAGAAATAAACATGGAGGATCATTGGGTTGAGAAGGTAACAATCACACCATTGCAAAGAAATGTTATTCTCAGTTTTCTGGGCAGGTTGAATATATTATTTCCTCTGCTTTCTTCACCTACCCTCTTCACAAACATGATAAGAGGTGGGGCCGGAGCGATAGTCCAGCGGGTAGGGCGATTGCCTTGCATGCGGCTGGCCTATGCCGACCCGGATTCAATTCCCGGCATTCCATATGGTCCCCAAGCACCGCCAGGAGTAATTCCTGAGTGCAGAGCCAGGAGAAACCCCTGAGCAATGCGCGGTGGGACCCAAAAAAGCAAAAAAATAAATACATAGATAAAAATGCATTTGGTATGAGTGTCATTGCTAGATTTCCCCCACATTTGGCACAACTAGGTTTATTTTCATGATTCAAAATAATAATGGGGGCCGGAACAATAGTCCAGTGGGTAGGGCATTTGCCTGCCCATGTAAAAATCTCCCAGTGTCGTAGGTCATAGGTCATCTGCAGGCAGCACCCCAGCCCTTCTCCTTGGGGTTCCCCCCAGGCTGAGCCTTGGGCCTGCAGAAGATTCTCCCTTACACCAGGGCTCTGCGCCAACTCCTCCCTGGGCAGGCAGCCTTCCCTCTGCCTTCCCCTTTCCCTGCCTGGCCTGGCCCTGACCCTGAGGCCTGGGTGGGCTTGGCGCCTTCTCCCTAGAGAGTTGCTCTGCCATCAGAGCTAGCTGAGACCTTGTGCAGCACCCTGGGCCTGTGCCCCCACACTCGGGAGCTGCGCTGAGCCCTGGGCAGGCCCCTCTGTCCCCCAGCTCCCGGCAGCTCCAGGTCCTCACCGCCACCTCCCCTCAGGGCTCCAACGTGATGGAGGAGCAGGACTCCTGGGACATCGGCATCAGTGACCCCCAGCACCGGGAAGCTGCTCCAGGCGCGCGGACCCTGCCCAAGGTGAGCACAGAGAGAAGCCCCTAGGGCTGGCTCCACACATGCAAGGGGCGCCCACCTCCAAGCCTGTCCCGGGACTGTGGGCCCCGTGTCCCTTCTTCCCCTGGCCCAGAACTAAGGGAGCACTAACGAGTCCCCCCACTGAGTCTTGTGGTTCCCCCTCCCCACAGGTCTGAGGCCCTGCAGACTGAGGGGTCACACCTGGGGCCGCCGGGGCAGTGCAGGCCAGAGCCTGATGGAAAGGCTGTGTGGAGGGAGGAATGGATGCTGGGGGCCACACAGCCCTCCGGTGAGGGTCGGGACACCCGCTGACCGGGGCGTGCTAAGATGTCCTTCCGTTCCCCCCCCCCCCACACACGCAGGTGAAGGCTCTGGGCTGCGACGGAGCAGCCCCCCTCCGGTGCCCTCTTGGCTGGACTCCCTGGGGCTGCAGGACTATGTCCACTCCTTCCTGTCCAGCGGCTACAGCTCCATCGACACAGTGAAGAACCTCTGGGAACTGGAGTTGGTTAACGTGAGTCCACCCCATGTCGGGAGGGAGCTTGGGGGCAGAGGGTGGAGCTGGGGCTGGCACTCAGCACCGCTGTCCCCACCAGGTGCTGAAGATCCACTTGCTCGGCCACCGCAGCGCATCATCGCGTCACTGGCTGACAGGCCCTACGAGGAGCCACCCCAGAAGCCGCCTCGGTTTTCCCAGCTGAGAGTGAGTTCAGAGGCCCGGGTGGGTATCGGGCCTTCTCAGACGGTGGCGCGGGTCTGTAGCTGCAGACCCCTCGGTGCTCCCACCAATGGTCCTGGTGGAGAAGGGCCGTTGGGGCTGTCAGGAATGGTCGCTGAGGGGATAGCAGAGTGGGTAGAGTGTTTTCCTTGCATGCAGCCGACCTGGGTTCGATCCCCGCATCCCATATGGTCCCTTGAGCACCACCAGGAGTAATCCTGAGTGCAGAGCCAGGAGTAACCCCCTGAGCCCCTGAGCATTGCCAGGTGTGATCAAAAAAAGCAAAAAAAAAAAAATAGGAATGTTCATTGATTGATTATTGATCAGCTGCAGTCGCAGAGAACTGGAGATGTCCCCTAAGGAGCCGAGTAGCAGGGGTGTGGGGAGGCAGTGGGCACAAGGTGGCAGCTGCCGGGCTCCATCTCAGGCCCCTGAGCAGAGCTGGGCATGGCCCAAAAAACAGAAAAAACCCTCACAGATGGACTGTTGCTCCAGCCTGGTGATTTTGGCTGCAGAGGGGCCACACACGCAGCGCACACATACACAGACACACACACAGACACACACACACACACCCCATCCCCCGACAGAAGTGTTGGGGTTCTGGGTGTGGCAGCACTGGCACCTCAGCTCATTGTGAAGGTGCTCCCCGTTTCCCGTGTGGCCCTAGGCTCAGGGCCATGCTCGTGACCTGGGGCCCCGTGGTGGGCTCCAGGAGGGACTCAGGCACTCACGGCACCTGGGGCCCGGACCCTGCTGCCCCCGGGCTCCCGGCTCCCTGCCTCCTGACGGGCGCCTGGCCTTCTCGCCCTGCAGTGCCAAGACCTGCTGTCCCAGACGTCCTCGCCCCTGAGCCAGAATGACTCGTGCACCGCGCCTGCAGACCTGCTGCTGCCCCCTGCGACACGGGCCGGAGGAGGCACGACGACAGTCCCCACGCGCCCAGCGCACCCTCCCGCCTGGAGTGCCGCAGAGTGCAGGTGGGCCAGAGGGGGACCCCCGCTGTCTACGCTGCCCCCACACTGCCCCACTGTCCCCACAAACACTGCCCCACTGTCCACACTGCCCCACTGTCCACACTGTACCCACTGTCCCCACAAACACTGTACCCACTCGTCCACACTGTACCCACTGTCCACACTGCCCCACTGTCCACACTCGTACCCACTGTCCACACTGCCCCACTGTCCACACTGCCCCACTGTCCCCACAAACACTGCCCCCACTGTCCACACTCGCCCCCACTCGTCCCCACAAACACTGCCCCACTGTCCACACTGCCCCCACTGTCCCCACAAACACTGCCCCACTGTCCACACTGCCCCCACTGTCCCCACAAACACTGCCCCCCACTGTCCACACTGCCCCACTGTCCCCACAAACACTGCCCCACTGTCCACACTGCCCCCACTGTCCCCACAAACACTGCCCCACTGTCCACACTGCCCCCACTGTCCCCACAAACACTGCCCCACTGTCCACACTGCCCCCACTGTCCCCACAAACACTGCCCCCACTGTCCACACTGCCCCCCACTGTCCCCACAAACACTGCCCCCACTGTCCACACTGCCCCACTGTCCACACTGTACCCACTGTCCACACTGTCCCCACAAACACTGCCCCCACTGTCCACACTGCCCCACTGTCCACACTGTACCCACTGTCCACACTGTCCCCACAAACACTGCCCCCACTGTCCACACTGCCCCACTGTCCACACTCAGCCCACAAACACTGCACCCACTGTCCACACTGTCCCCACAAACACTGCCCCCACTGTCCACACTGTCCCCACAAACACTGCCCCCACTGTCCACACTGCCCCACTGTCCACACTGCCCCACTGTCCACACTGTCCTCACAAACACTGCACCCACTATCCACACTGTCCCCACTGTCCACACTGTCCCCACAAACACTGCACCCACTGTCCACACTGTCCCCACAAACACTGCCCCCACTGTCCACACTGTCCCCACAAACACTGCCCCCCACTGTCCACACTGTCCCCACAAACACTGCCCCCCACTGTCCACACTGCCCCACTGTCCACACTGCCCCACTGTCCACACTGTACCCACTGGGTCCACACTGTCCCCAGCAAACACTGCCCCCACTGTCCACACTGCCCCACTGTCCACACTGTGCCCACAAACACTGCACCCACTGTCCACACTGTCCCCACAAACACTGCCCCCCACTGTCCACACTGTCCCCACAAACACTGCCCCCACTGTCCACACTGCCCCACTGTCCACACTGCCCCACTGTCCACACTGTCCTCACAAACACTGCACCCACTATCCACACTGTCCCCACTGTCCACACTGTCCCCACAAACACTGCACCCACTGTCCACACTGCCCCACTGTCCACACTGTCCCCACAAACACTGCACCCACTGTCCACACTGTCCCCACTGTCCACACTGTCCCCACAAACACTGCACCCACTATTCACACTGTCCCCACTGGTCCACTGTCCCCACAAACACTGCACCCACTGTCCACACTGCCCCACTGTCCATACTGCCCCCACTGTCCACACAAACACTGCACCCACTGTCCACACTGTCCCCACAAACACTGAACCCACTGTCCACACTGCCCCCACTGTCCACACAAACACTGCACCCACTGTCCACACTGCCCACACTGCCCACACTGTCCACACAAACACTGCACCCACTGTCCACACTGCCCCACTGTCCACACTGTCCCCACAAACACTGCACCCACTGTCCACACTGCCCCACTGTCCCCACACACACTGCACCCACTGTCCACACTGCCCCCACTGTCCCCCACAAACACTGCCCCCACTGTCCACACTGCCCCACTGTCCACACTGTCCCCACAAACACTGCACCCACTGTCCATACTGCCCCCACTGTCCACACAAACACTGCACCCACTGTCCACACTCTCCCCACACACACTGCACCCACTGTCCACACTGCCCCACTGTCCCCCACACACTGCACCCACTGGTCCACACTGCCCCACTGTCCCCACACACACTGCACCCACTGTCCATGCTTCCGCCACTGGCACCACACTGTCCACACTGTCCCCACACACACACTGCACACACTGTCCACACTGTCCCCACACACACTGCACCCACTGTCCATGCTTCCCCACTGGCACCACACTGTCCACACTGTCCCCCACACACACTGCACACACTGTCTACACTGTCCCCCCCACACACTGCACACACTGTCTACACTGTCCCCACACTGCCCTGTACTGTCTCACTTACCCCTACTCTCCCCCACACTGTCCCTACACTGACCGCTGCCTGAGATGAGTCAGGCTGGCCAGGGCGGGGGCCAAGGGACACCCCCGACTCCTGCACTCCCCTCTGACTGGGACTCTGGCCCCACTTCGCAGTCGCCTCCTGCTGACACCCACCCCCAGCCTGTGGACCTTCAGCTCCACCCCAGGGGGCCCTGCCCAGCTAAAGGCTCTGTTTGAGCAGCCAGGATTGGCCCTGCCTGGAGATGCCCGGCCCTGGCCTAGGGTTCATCCTTTTAGGGTGTGGGGGTGTTCTCAGGGCTCCCGGGTTTCTTTTTTGTTTTTTTTTTAATTTTTGTTATACCACCGTGAGATATACAATTACAAAGATGTTCATAATTGGGTCTCTGTCATACAGTGTTCCAGCACCCATCCCGCCACCAATGTCCCCACACTCCCTCCCACCCAACCCCAGCCTGTCCCTATAGCAGGCACCTATTCTTTCTCTCTTTCTCTCTGTCTCTGTCTCTGTCTCTGTATTCCTCTCTCTTCTCTTACACTTTGTGGCTTGTCCTACAGATATTTACAGTTTATGATGTAAGTCTCTGTGTATATTCAGTAGTGGGTTCTAGTGTGACATTATAACTCCCCGTTCCCCATCAGCCTCACCAGTTTGTTGCAACTACAATGATCATTACAGTGCATAAATGTGAAAGATCCTGGGAGGGACCTGGTCCTACCTTCGCCATTATTTAAGCCTGTTGTGCGGCACGCACCAGCGCAGCTGTGGGACAATCTGTCTCTTGTCCAGCTTTTGCTGGTTGTGGAGGCTGTGGGCCTGTAGCCATGCCCGCCGACGTGGAGGGATGCGGGAGGAGCCCCGATTCCCACTCCAAGTCCGCCGTGCCGCCGCCCCCATATGTCTGCTAACCGTAAGAGGGCTCCCCGATTTCAAGACCTGCCTGGCCAGACTACAGGCTGGTCACCAGCCAGCCATGTTCCCTTCTCTTTCCCGGGGTCGGCCTTGGCTTCCCTCCCTGTGTTTCTGACCTCGGAGGGTTCTTCAGACACAGCCTTGAACTTTATAGGCTATTAAGCTGTCCGACTCCTGCTCTTGGCCTCGCTTCAGTCCCCAGAGCACGTGGTTCCCCAGCATCACTGGGTGCTGTGCCGACACCCCCCACCTGCCGTGCCAAGGCGGCCCAGGGATCCGCAACACCCCATCCATGGACCCTTCCCCAGCCCCGGCCCGGCTGGCTCTGCAACGGGCGGGGACCCGGGTCTCCCGAGAACCTCCTGGGCACCCACTCCCTCACTCACAAAACAGTATCCCTCGCTTCAGTTCTGTCAGGAGTTGGCTTGGTGCCGGAGCTCAGCTCCCAGACCTCCCCCGCACTCCTCTCCCTCACCCTGTTCCTCCGATCCCAGACTAGCATGCGAGTAGCGTGTAGGGGGCTTCAGTGGCTGTGGACACCCCAGCAGCCTCGGGCCTGTGGCCGGGGCAGCCACGCCTCCAGCTCCTGCCCACACACCTCGCACCCCATGTCCCTGCACACTTGGTTTCCCTTTTTTTTTTTTTTTGCTTTTTGGGTCACACCCAGCAATGCTCAGGGGTCACTCCTGGCTCTGCACTCAGGAATTACTCCTGGCGGTGCTCGAGGGACCATATGGGATGCCGGGATTGAACCCGGGCCGGCCGTGTGCAAGCAAACGCCCTACCCGCTGGACTATCGCTCCGGCCCGGTTTCCCTTTTTCTGCCCTTGGTCCTCTCCTGTCGGCATTAAGGCTCAGTGCTCGCATCCCAGAGCCCAATTGTGCCTTGCTTGTGGCGGGCCGGCTTCTGTCTGCCCTGGGGCCCCCTGATTGACCCACCCCAGCCCTCTGCATCCCCATGAGCACAGGGGGCAGGCAGGCCCACCTGTGACCCGCGGTGTTTGTGCAGGAGGAGCCCCGCGAGGCGAAGCTGACCCTCCGCCACCCAGCCTGGCCGCCCCCACGCCCCTGTGCAGAGCTGGCGGCACCAGCCCGAGAAGCTGATCTTTGAGTCCTGCGGCTATGAAGCCAACGTGAGTCCCTGTCGTCTCCTCCCTGCCCACCACGACTCTGGCTCTCCCGCACCCCACGCGAGGGGACAGGGGGAGGCCCCACGGTAGGTGGCCCTGTGAGCCGGGCGGCCTGCCTCAGCCCGGCCCTTGCTTGCTCTCCAGTACCTGGGCTCCATGTTGATCAAAGATCTGCGGGACGGAATCCACACAGGACGCCTGCGCCAAGATGCGGGTCAGTGCAGGGCAGGGGGCTGTCCATGTCCGGGGGCTGCTCACAGTGCCCCGCCTTTCCCCTGCAGAAATCCACTGAGCACATGAAGAAGACGCCACCATCATTTTGTCCATCACGTACAAAGGGGTCAAGTTCATCGACGCCTCCAACAGGAGGTGCGTGCGGCTGGGGTCCATCTCTGGCCCTTGTCCTTGGCCAGCTGCGTGTCCCCAGCCCTCCTTCCTTCCTCTCAGTCCCCATCCGTCCCAGGCTCCCCGCACCTGCAGCAGGGGTCCCCTTATCTGTCCCAGGCCCCCGATCTCTCCACCCCCACCTGGGCGGGATCCCCTGAGCCGTCTCAGGCCTTGGATGCTGATTCCTCCCGCCTCATTCCTGGTACCCTCCTGCTGCCTGCTCGTCCTCGCCCCTGCACTGTGGCCGAGACCAGAGACCGCAGCCTGAGAAGCGCCATAGACCCTGCTCTGTGGCCCTCAGCAGCGGCTCTCGCCCCAGAACGTCATCGCAGAACACGAGATCCGCAACATCTCGTGGTGCGGCCCAGGACCCTGAGGACCTGTGCACCTTCGCCTACATCACCAAGGACCTGCGGACCAGCCACCACTATTGCCACGTGTTCGGCACAGTGGACGTGGTAGGTGGCTTGCGTGTCGGAGGGCACAGGCGGCCTCGTGCTGCGCCAAGGCCTTTTCCAGGGCTCTCATGGAGAGCTTGAGTGTCTCAGCCCAAGCCTCGATCTCCTTCAGGCCGCTTGCCACCCTCTTGTGGGCAGGCTCTGAGTGCCCGTGACCCTCTCGGGAAGCAGGCCCTGGTGCTAGGGCTCCCGAGACAGCCTGCGGGCATCTCTGGAGCCCCAGGTCTTGGAGCTGGCCCGGCCACCTCGGAGGGTATAGCAGATCCCCACAGCTCGGAGGCTCCCGGAGCCCGGGACATGGTGCTCGCTTGGCCCCAGCTGCCCGCTTGTGAGCTGTGTGGCCCCTGAACCTCGCGCCTCCTCACCCACTCACGGCAGCCTCAGCCTGCCTGCTGCGCCACCGGGGCATGTTCTGCCACGAGGCAGCAGCTGTGCACCTGAGGTGACCAGGACACACCCTCAGTGGCCAGGGGCTTGCCCCCAGAGTGTCAGTGGGGCACCACTGAAAGATCAGGGGTGGGGGTGGACAGGCTGGAGTCCTGCTTCTCGTGGGCCCCCAGCACGGCAGAGTGGCCTCAGTGGCCCCACAGCACAGGCCTAAGCAGCATCGCTGGCCCGTGGTGGCCAAGAATCACCCATGCCCACCCGAACGGGGCCAGAGAGACAACACAGCGAGGAACACGTGTGCCGCTGTATGGGCTGAGCCAGGTTCAATCCTCGGAGCCCCACATGGTCCCCTGAGCCCCACCAGGAGTGATCCCTGTATGCAGAGCCAGGAGTAAGTCCTGAGCACTGCTGGGTGTGACCCACTAAATGAATTTAAAACCAAAGTAAAATTTTAAAAGAGACCGAGTCATAGCTGTTTCTTTCATGCTGGGTGAGGAGAAATCTCTGCCACCCTCAGACCCAACCCTCCTCTTGGGACCACCCAGCTGGTGGCTGTGGGCCCAGGCCTGTCCATGTGGGATGTGCCCGTGAGTAGGGCTGAGGGAAGGGCACCCTGGCCAGGCGGGCGCTGAAGCCCCCCTGAGCATCTTCGTCTGTGGCCTCCTCCTGACACGGAGAGGCACAAGGCAGTGAGTCTTTCTCTCGGCTGGCTCGTGAACGGTCCACGTGGCCATTCAGCCTTTGCAGAAACACGTCCCTCGCAGAGCTGACCAGCTGCCACCTGGCAGGGGCCCTGTGCCCATACCCAGGGGCGCAAGGCCAGAGCAGGGGTGAGGGATACGGGGCACGTGGCTGCCTGCTCACACCGGCTCAGGGCTGCGCTGCGTTCCCCCAGAACCTGACCTACGAGATCATCCCTGACGCTGGGGCAGGCGCTCGAGGTGGCCTATCAGCTGGCGCTGCAGGCACAGAAGTCCAGGCCTCTGGGGGCCTCCGTGGCTGACACAGTCGAGACAAAATCTTCGAAACCGGTGCCTAAGCCTCGGGTGGCCACGAGGAAGTCGGCGGTAGCGTGAGCCGGGGGTGCATGGATGGGCGGGGGCTCCTCACCTGTCAGGGGCCGGCCCTCACGACAGGCCCGAGGCGCGGCTAACGCTGGTGCTAGGCCCAGGCTACACTGCTACAGCCACCCTAATGCCCCTGTGTCTGTCTGCTCTGCGCCCAGGTGCCGCCCTGACCCTCGCTGTTGTCACACGTGTACCACACACCGTCCTTCCTACCTACCGCTGCCGCCTGTCAATCCCCCGAGTCAAGGTCTCCAGCCTGTCTGTGTGTCTGTCCTGCTCCTGCGCTCCCTCCCCGCCATCGTGTCTGCTTCAGCCCGTTCCTAGCTGTGTCCTTCCGGAGGGGGTGTCCCAAAGTCCGCTCCAAAGGGATGTCCCCAGGCTTCAGGGGTCACTCTCACAGTGGGCCGAGAACAGGGCCCCCCCCCGGGGGCAGGTGCCAGGATGGCTGGGATCCCGCTGCTGATGTGTCCCTCTTCCTCCACAGCTGGAACCGCCCGATGCAGACCAAGATGCCCAGTCCCACGCCAGCGTCTCCTGGGTGGTGGACCCCCAAAGCCGACTCCGTGCGGAGCCTGAGCACCAAGTACGAGACCACTATCTTCTAACACGCGCCCCTCTCCGCTCGCCTCACTGTGCCTTCCGGTCTCTGCTCTTCTCAACTCTCCTGCCAGCTGCTGATGCCTCGGCCCAGCCCCCTGGGACCCGCCCTCACAGCTTGTACCTAACACCACCGGACACTGTGAATCCCCCTTGGGTGAGGACAGCCTGGGGGTGAGTTGCCGCTGAGGTGGGCGCCCATGTGCCCAGGAAGCCTCAGCAGGCAGGCACTGTGAATCCCGGGGTTCTTCAGCAGAGTCCGGGCAGCCCCTGTTGGCTCCAAAGGATCCTGGCTCTGTGCCCCCTCTCTCCCCTCTCCCCTCCGTCCCTTTTTCTTCTTCATCTCTTCTCTCCTTCCCGCCTCTCCTCTCCCTCGCTCTCCTCGCTCTCCTCCTGCACCGAGCCCTGCAGGGCGGCACCATCACTAACTCTCCGCACCTGCCACTTTGCTGACATAGCCGGCCACTGTGACCATGGGCCAGCCCTCTCGCACTCCCAGGCTGCCATGGCCTGTCCCTCCCACCGCCCTAAGGTGCTGCCTCCTGGGGCCCGTCTGGGCCGGGCCCTTGGGCACAGGCTCTCCTACACATCAAGCATCTACCTGATCCTGCCGGGCGTTCTCTGGGGACAGAGGAGGGCGTTTATGCAATGCCCCCTCACGACTCTCAGGGCGTCCAGGCCTGCCCCAAGTCCAGCTCGGAGACTGCCCTGAGTCCCTGCAAGGTGTGGGCAGTGTCAGCGTCACGCGCAGCCCCGGTGAGGCTGCCTCTGGTCTCCGAGGGGCACCTCAGCGCAGCTCCCCGCTGGGACAGCTGGGCTGTCGTGGCCCCTGCTCTGTGCCGGTGGCAGGAAGTTGGCAGCTCCGCTAGGGGAGCGGGGAGGTCACCACAGGCCGGAGCCCACCCCAGGACCTCGAGGGTGGCCGCCTGCTTCTTCCCCTACTGTGGCCCATCGTTAACTCTTTCCCCCCCGTGTGTTTGCTTCTGCCAAGCTGAGCCACGAGGAGCCACTGTGCCGTGGAGACACAGTCGTGGGAGCAGAGCTCCCTCCGCCACGCCGCCGCCCACAGCCCTGATGCCCGCGGGCCGGCTGCCGCCGGTGGCAGCGCCACACAGCGGCCTCTAGCACCGAGACTGGAACTCCAGAGGGTCAAGAAGTGACTGTCCAGAACGCGTCTTCTTTTTTTAAATAGACAAAATTTTATAAAATGAACTTTTCACACTTGGCTCACACCTTGGGGTTAAACTGCCGATCTTCAGCCACGTGGCCGGGCCCGGGACGGGGGTGGGCACCTGCAGAGCCTGTGGGAGGGAGGGTGGCACTGCAGGGCCCATGTCCACAGCCACCCCGCTGGACAAGCCTGCAGAGTGCAGAAGCCCCGGCCTCCGCAAAGGAAGAGGCGCCTGACCGCTCTGGCTTTGAACGTGGAGGGCGGGAGCAGGCAGTGACCTAGGCGGTGTCTGGTGCCAGGAGGCTGAGGGCTGCCCTGGCCAGAGCGTGGTCCTGCATTGTCTGAGCCAAGACCGCAGGCCTTCGGGCACCACAGGCAGAGAACACGCAGCTTCAACTCTGTCTGTGGGCGGGTCAGCGGAGGCCGTCCAGCCGTCCGGGTCACCCTGCCCGGCCGCCTGCTGAGATCTGGGACTCTATTATCTGTCAGACTTGGGTGCTCAGCCTCCAGGCCTTTCCGAGGTGGCTGCCCACCAGACTCCCTGGGGACGGGGCCAGTGCTTGAGTCCCTCCTGCTGCTTGCTTTGCTTTTGAACCCAGTGGTCAGTGCCCCTCCCCCGTGTCTAGGGGAGGGCAGTGGGACTCGAGGGGCAGGGGCTGAGGGGCGTCTGGAACAGAGCCACGTTGCTCCCTGGCCCGCCTGAAAGCCCCTCGCTGCAGGGTGCAGCCCTGGGCAGCTAGTCCAGGCTCCTGGGGTTGGTCCCTGTCCCGCCAAAGTCTGCCTGGATGTGAACGCGCGCGTGCTGGAAACGCTCCTGGGCACAGCTGCCACCCCAGGGTCCCTCTGCAGGGAAACCTGGGCGGGTCCCACACCTGCACGCAGGCCTCCCCCGAGGCCGCCAGCCGCTCCCCTGCGCGCCCCTGCTCTCCTGGGCAGCCGGGCGGCCCCTCCTGCACTGCTTCCCCCACCCCACTGCTCCCGCAGGCAGAGACCAGAAGGACCCACAGACACTATGAACTCACCCCCGCCCTTGCTCTGCCGCTCACGCCCCCTTGAAGCTGCTATCTCTCCTTTATTTATTCAGGGTGACCACTGGGGGCGCTTCAGCTCGTCTGCTGGGGTCCTGGGGACAGGCAGGCCTTCATTCTGTGGGCAGGAGGGGCCGCTCTCTTCCTCTTGGCCCCTCCAGGGCAGGGCGCCCCGTCCCTGGAAGGACCCCTCTGCCCTTCGGATCTGCATGTAGCCGCTCAGGGCGGACCAGCGTCTGCCAGGAGGGGCACCTCTGGGCCAGGCTCAGTTCACAGTGCTCCCTGTCCCCTGGCTGGGTCTCTAGCATCAGATCCGGTGGGCGGGCAGCTCCTTGGCCGGCAAGGGGCTTCTGCCTTTGAGATGTGAGCACGTTCCCTAGGTGCCAGCCGCGGCCAGCGCAGAGTGACTGTCAGAATCCGCCCCGTGACGTGGATGGTGTGGCCAGGGGGCTGGATTGTAATAAAATGTTATTTAATCATTATCTCTGTATTTTGGTACTTGAATGATACCCCGTTTTACTGTACATATCATTGTTAATCTGTCCAGTTTCGTCTGAATTACCAAGCCCGTGTGGTACCAAACGTGATGCCCTGTGCAGCAGAGACTGACCTCACTACAGGAGCAAGAGTGTGAATATTCCTGGGTTTCCGGCTTGGCTTGGTTATTTTTCATAATTGTACAACTTGAACCGAATAAGCGAGAAGCAACATGAAACCAGCCTTTCTTTTTTGGAGTCTTTGAATTGGAAAGTTTGTTGGTTATATCCCAGCACAGACTAGACACTGGCTCTGAGGCAGCGGGTGTCCTTTGTGGGGAGGGGGAGTGTCCTTAGGAATCCTGGGCACCTCAGGGCTCCCTCAGCGTGCGTGGGAAGCCTTCGGATGTGACGGCCTCTGCTCGTCTGCCTGAGCCCCTGGTCACTGCCAGGCGTTGTGCTTTGGCTAAGCCCAGCTCAGTGCGGGCCCTGATTTAGGAATTGCTTGTTTGGAGGCCGGAGAGATAGGACAGCAGCCAAGATGCTTCCCTGGCATGACCCAACCCAAGTTCAATGCCCAGCACCCCATGTGGTCCCCTGAGCCAGGTAAAGCCTGAGCACCCCCCGATTGTCACCCTCCCCAAAGCAACAAGCTCCCAGGGGAGCCTGGGGACGCCCGAGGCTGTTACTGCAGATTCTGCTTCTCGACCAGGCTGGTCCTCCCAGACATTTGGGGGCATGGAAATAGAATGTGGAAGAAAATCTCCTCTAAGGAACTTTGCTTCACATAAAGGTTAAGCTTTAGATGGTGCTGGTGGCTGAGCCATCTGGGAAATATTTGGGGTAGTGGAGAGTTCTAGGACTAGGGGGGACCTCGGAGGGAGACAGCCGGAGAGCGGCGTGAGGGAAGGAGCAGGAGGGGCCAGGCAAGTACTGGAAGCGGGAGGATTTGGAAAGGCACAAGCACCATGAAATCACCTTCGTTGGCACCCCCCTCCCATGTCCCAACACCCGTGGCAGACTGTTAGGGCAGCCTGGGGGCATGAAGGCTTGCAGGCATGAAGCCCCCCGTTTGGGCTCAGTCTCCCACCCTGCCCAGCGCGGTCCCCCGGCCCCCTGCACATCACCCACCAGATTGGGTGGCAGTGGGAGTTAGACCTGCTCTGCCAGCCCGTCCAGCAGCTCCGTGATGTCTTCAGAGCCCTGGGCTTGTTTGTCTCAGCCCAAACTGCTAGCATGGAACATGAAATCCAGTTTGTGTGAAATACTCTGTTAAAGAACTGTAAAGAAAACCCTTGAGATGGGAGCTTCTGGCTGAGCACATGCTTTGCTTGCAGGAGTCCCCCTAGGAATAGCCCATGAGCGTCGCTGGAAATGACCCAAAACCCAACACATGGAAAGAACGACTTGCCTAATCCAGTACTTGACTGTGTATGAAGAAATCAAGCCCAGGCATGGGGAAATGCTTTCTTTCCACAGCCGGTGAATGGGCTAATAGCTGAGGTCCAAAGCCAAGTGCTTAGTTCTGGTGAAGATGTCAGGGCCCAGGAGGAGCTCAGAGGACCAAGTGCAGGCACTGCCCTGAGCACACAGGTGTAAGCCCGAATGCCCACTCTCTGCAAATATGCATGTATATGTATGCATATAGTGAAATATATATAGTGATAGTGATGTGCATGTACATATAGATGTGTGTATATGTCATAGGCTAATCTGCACTGAGGGAAGGGGAACCCAGGCCAGCCATGGCTCCCTGACTTTGCAACCCGACTTTGTTACCCTCACACCAGTGGCTCCCTGACTTGCACATTTTCCTAGACGGAGGAAAACTTTGTGCCAGAATAAAGGTTCCAGACATTAATGGGTGTCGCTGCGCACTGGGACATTCGCTCTTGAGTATCCCGCCAGGATCTCGTTGCCGACTCGCCTCTGCTTCCCTGGGGCGGGACTATGTGAGGACCCGGGACCAGCATGGCACAGAGGAGAGGGAGGACCCGGAAGACCCTGCATGGGTCCCTGTACAGGGACTGTGACCACCCTGTCCTTGCCCCGTCCCTGGATTGTTTTGCTTTTTAGGCCACGTCCAGTGGTGCTCAGGGGGTCCCTTCACCAGTACACGTTTCCCACCACCACCGTCCCATTTCCCTCCTGCCACCCATCTCTGTGGCAGGCACTCTCTGCTCTCTCGCTTGCTCTCTCTCGCTTTCTCTTCTTTCTCTCTTCTATTTCTTTTCTTTTGGGGTCATACCTGGCAATGCTCAGGGGTTACTCCTGGCGGTGCTTAGGGGACCATATGGGATGCTGGGGATCGAACCTGGGTCGGCCGCATGCAAGGCAAACGCTCTACCCGCTGGACTATCGCTCTGGCCCCCTCTCTCTCTTTTCTTAAACTGGATCACCACCCCTATCTGGTCTCAACAGTATGGGGAGTCACAAAAAATTTTTAAACTTTATGATTATCAGTAATTGTGTTTGTTCGGTGGGAGAGGGGCACGCCTGGTGGCTTTTGGAGGCTCTGGCAGCCTTGGGGGACATGTGAGGTACTGGGGCTCCAGTCGAGGTCATCAGCCTGCAGGCGAGCGCCCTATCACTGTACTGCCACCCCGGCCCCGCTACAAGAACCTTTGCAAGCATGGCTTCACTCAATGTTTTCAAAGTATGGGGCGCAGCGATAGCCCAGCGGGTAGGGCGTTTGCTTTACACGCGGCCAGCCTGTGCTGGCTCGGGTTGGATCCCCGGGATCCCATATGGTCCCCTGAGCACCGCCAGGAGTAATTCCTGAGCGCAGAGCCAGGAGAAACCCCTGAGCATTGCCGGGTGTGACACAAAAAAATAAAAATAAAAATAAAAACAGGGTCCGAGCAATAGCACAATGAGGGAGGACATTTGCCTTGCATGCAGCCGACCCAGGTTTGATCCATGGTATCCTATATGGTCCCCGAGCACTGCTCTGAGAGCACATCCAGGAGTAACCCCTGAGCATTGCCAGGTGACCCAAAAAGCAAAAATAAATAAATAAATAAATAAATAAATAAAATTATCAAGGTATAGACCAGAGATAGTTCCATCCCCAGCATCCATATGGTCCCCTGAGCTCTGCCAGGATAATTATTGAGCAGGATACCAGGAGTAACCCCCTGAGTGTCTCTAGGTATAGCCCAAAATTTTAAAAAAAATAGTAGCAAGGTATTATATAAAAATAGTTCTATATAAAAAATTCATACATAAAGAGTTGGAACAGCCAGTGAGCCTGTAGGTGGGGCACTTGCCTTGCATCCGACCAACCTGGGTTCGTCCCTGGCACCCACGTGTTGCACTGTTGCTCGGGCCTGGCTCTGGGCTTCCTCAGACATTCCTTCACTCATGCCCCAAGCAGGCCAAACTAGACTAAAGAAGCCTCTACTTTCTAGGGAAGCCTCAGGACTCACGTCTGGGTAAGTCCAGATTTCTCAGAGAAAATGATACCCTTTGAGAAAACAGTGCTAGGGCGGGACACGCCGGCGTCTCGGCTCTGCCGATCAGGGGGCTCGGTAGAAGAATCTGCATGTGGGCTTGGTACACCAGCCTGGGGACTTCCCACCCGAGGATTCCTTATTCTGCTTTAATTCCAGGAACCTGCTCCGAGAGCCCTGGAGGCAGCCCACCCTCAGCCCAGACTCTGCTTCTCCATAAACCATCAGAACGCAGAGGCAACTTCACTGTGTCCCGAGCCCTCACCCGAATCTCTTCAGTAAGTCCTTCCAGCCTTGCTTTTCCTTTCTGTTAGCCCATTCCCAGACCTTCCAAGCACCCAAGCTAGTGGGGTGTGGGTGTGGGAACGGGTGGGGGGCTGCTGACTTGGGGGCTCTAGAGCCATGTGGAGGCCAAACAGGAAGGCTGGGAGGCCAGAAGCTGCGTTGCACTTCAGAGGTTTACTCGTGAGAGGGTCAGGGCTGGGGCTGGGCGTTTACATGCTGGAGAACTGTGGCCCAGGTGTGCGGGCTTCAGGATGGGGAGGCTTGTGGGTTTGCTGGTCCCTGGGGCGTGGCCCCAGGGAGGACCACGGCTGCAGGGACAGCACCCGTCAGCCCGACTCCACTTTGGTTTCCTGGGTCGGGCGGTGGGGATGAGGGTTTTGATGATGTTGGCGTAGTAGGGGCGAACACCTGCTGGTTGTGGTGTGTCAGGCTGACAAACTTCTGGCCCAGCTCTGCCAGCTCCGCCTCGATGAGCTTGAGCCCCCGGGAGGTCCAGGAGTGAGCGCTGCACGCCCAGCACCAAGCAGCACTTGAGAAACAGATGGATCCGCTGGTCTGTGAGCAGGAGAGGAGGAGCAGGGATACAGCGCCCCCTCAGGCACCACACGCCCAACAGAGGACAGTGGGGTAGGCAGGGGGACCACATCGCTGTCCTGCTCTCAGGGACAGAGAAAGCCTTAAGGTCATGTGATCTAGTACATTCTGGCCCCATCATAATGGGGAGTCTTGGAAAGGCCAAGCTCAGCGCCTTCCTCCCAAATAGGGGCAGAGGCTTCCCTGCTATGGGGCCAGGTCCCTCTAGTCTGACTCAGGATTGCTTCTTGCTGGCTGGGGACACGCCCTGTGGCTTAGACGAAGAGAAAATTCTGCAGAAGTCGGGCAGGGAAGCCTGGATAGAGTCGGCCACGGCCAGAATCACTCTCCCTCCACACGTCGCGCCCTCTGGGAACCAAAGTCTGCCTGTATACTGATACTGGTCCCCAATGTTTGGAAGAAACTAAAACCCAGCAATGACTTGCCTGATAATCAAGGCTTTTTTGGGAGGGGGTGGGGCGGTGGGGGGTTAGACCACACCTGCTGGTGCTTAAGGCTGACTCCTGACTCTGTGCTCAGGGATCACTGCTGGTGGGGCTCAGGGATCTTTTGGGGTGCCAGGGATGGATCCTGGGTTGCCTTGTGCAGGGTGAGCACCTTAACTCTGGCCCTATCCTGTCCTCTGTTTTCTCACCACGCTCCTCCCACGCTCCGAGGCTCACCAATGACGCTGCGGACACAGTTCTCCTTCTTGGCGAGGTTCTGGAGCTGTCCTGTCAGCGACTCTGCATTTTCGCTGCTCAGAGCAGCCAAGCCCATGGCCTTGAGGCTCTGGCGGATCTCCTGGGACACCTGTTCGCTCACAGTCGCCATGGCCTCCTCAGGCCTAGAAGGGGAAGGCGGGGCAGCTCAGACCTGCAGGGCAGGAGGCGCCTCACCCACAGCCATGCTCCCTGGGGCTCTGGGAATCACGGGGCACAGCACCCCAGTTTCACACCAGACACCCACTCCTCCCTAAAGAGTAGAGCTCAGGAGGGGCCCAACCCGGTAACAGCGGGTAGGGGCGTCTGCCTTGCTCGCGGCTGACCCGGGTTGAATGAGCACCACCAGGAGTAACTCCTGAGTGCAGAACCAGGAGTAACCCCTGAGATTGCCAGGTGTGACCCAAAAAATCAAAAAAGTAAAAAAAAAAAAATACACCCAAATTCAAAAATAGAAACTCCTTTGAGCAGACTCTCCGTAGGACACTTGTAGGAGAACGTTTCCCTTTCCTGCCAGGAGATATGGCATTCGGGCTGCCGACAGCATCTGTGAATGACTCCTGAGGGCCTTCGTGCCACCCGTGGTGGGCTGCAGGTACCGTCCCGCTCCTGGCCTGGTGGGACATGAGCCGCCCAGCAGACCAGCACTCACACCCGCCCTCCACAGCTCACCTGGCACTAAACTCTTCCATTAGGGACTTGGCCACACGTTTCAGTTTATCGACAAACTGAGGCGAACCAAAGAGGACGCTGCCGGAGAAGCTGCTGGCCACCAGCAAGACCGAGGCCAGGAGGGTCAGCTGCTGGGCCTGGGCCTTCAGCTCCTGCAGACGGGCCCTGTCGGTCATCAGCGTCTGGGGCCGCAGGAAAGGGCGGTGGTCAGGAGGGGAGGCCACGGTGGAGGGTCCCCAAGGCCAAGCGAGGCTCGCACCCCCCACCCCTACCTCGGGGAAGTCTTCGTTCTCCGGGTCCCAGAGGAGCAGGTTCAGGAAACCCTGGGACAGCACCATGGTGGGGCTGAGGGGCTCCGTGCTGGTGGGCTCCTCGCTGGGGGCTGAGGCCGCCACACTGGAAGATTCCGATGAGTCAGAACCGGCGGGGACGGCGAGGAGAGGTCGGCAGCCGCGCGGCTCAGCCACTTGGTGGTTCGGTCCAGGAGACCTGGCAGGGAGAACGAGTGCGACAAATGCTCTGGGGCGCCTCCATCCGTGTGCCCGCTCCTCCCGGGGGTCTCTGGGGCGCCTCCATCCGTGTGCCCGCTCCTCCCGGGGGGTCTCTGGGGCGCCTCCATCCGTGTGCCCGCTCCTCCCGGGGGTCTCTGGGGCGTCTCCATCCGTGTGCCCGCTCCTCCCGGGGGGTCTCTGGGGCGTCTCCATCCGTGTGCCCGCTCCTCCCGGGGGCCTCTGGGGCGTCTCCATCCGTGTGCCCGCCCTCCCGGGGGTCTCGGGCGTCTCCATCCGTGTGCCCGCTCCTCCCGGGGGGTCTCTGGGGCGTCTCCATCCGTGTGCCCGCTCCTCCCGGGGGTCTCTGGGGCTTCTCCATCCGTGTGCCCGCTCCTCCCGGGGGTCTCTGGGGCGTCTCCATCCGTGTGCCCGCCTCCCGGGGTCTCTGGGCGCCTCCATCCGTGTGCCCGCTCCTCCCGGGGTCTCTGGGGCGCCTCCATCCGTGTGCCCGTTCCTCCCGGGGGTCTCTGGGGCGCCTCCATCCGTGTGCCCGCTCCTCCCGGGGGTCTCTGGGGCGTCTCCATCCGTGTGCCCGCATCTCCCGGGGTCTCTGGGGCGTCTCCATCCGTGTGCCCGCTCCCTCCCGGGGGGGTCTCTGGGGCGTCTCCATCCGTGTGCCCGCTCCTCCCGGGGGCCTCTGGGGCGTCTCCATCCGTGTGCCTGCTCCTCCCGGGGGGGCCTCTGGGGCGTCTCCATCCGTGTGCCCGCTCCTCCCGGGGGGGCCTCTGGGGCGTCTCCATCCGTGTGCCCGCTCCTCCCGGGGGGCCTCTGGGGCGTCTCCATCCGTGTGCCCGCTCCTCCCGGGGGGTCTCTGGGGCGTCTCCATCCGTGTGCCCGCTCCTCCCGGGGGTCTCTGGGGCGCCTCCATCCGTGTGCCCGCTCCTCCCGGGGGTCTCTGGGGCGTCTCCATCAGTGTGCCCGCTCTCCCGGGGGGTCTCTGGGGCGTCTCCATCCGTGTGCCGCTCCTCCCGGGGGTCTCTGGGGTGTCTCCATCCGTGTGCCCGCTCCTCCCGGGGGGGTCTCTGGGGCGTCTCCATCCGTGTGCCCGCTCCTCCCGAGGTGTCTCTGCTCTGCATCACACAGGACAACAGCTAGAGTGTGGCCAGCTGCAGGCACCACGGCGGTACGCACCAGGCTCCCTGTTGAGCCGCTCCTGGAAGGTCGCCCGCTCGTACTGGATGGAGTGTTCCTGGAGGTGCGGCTGCAGGCTCTGGATGGTGTAGTTCACCCTGTCCATCTTCATCAGGCCCAGTACCTGGAAGATCCCCCTGCACGGGAGGAAACGCAGGTGTAGGCAGCCGCAGGCGGTCGGGGCCTCAAAGATGGGCCTAAAGCCCTGACAAAAGGTGACAGACGGTCCAGATCCCAAGGCAGGAATGAGCAGGGGCGGGACTAGGAGCAGGTCTAAGGGAGGACGAGACGCCTCCTCCACGGCTGCAGCCGCTCTCAGGACATACCCGGGAGCCCAGCGCCTCTGAGCGGGAGAAGAGATGATGCTCATTGGGTGACTCAGGTTTCCTCTCTCTCTCTCTCTCTCTCTCTCTCTCTCTCTCTCTCTCTCCTGTCTCCTTTCTTTCTCTCTCTCTCTCTCCTCTTTTCTCTCCTCTCTCCTCCTCGCCTCTCTCCTCTCTCTCTCTACTCTCTCTCTACTCTTCTTTCTCTCCTCTCCTCCCCTCTCCCCTCTCCTCTCCTCTCTCCTCTCTCCTCTCTCTCTCCTCTCTCTCTTCCCCCTTGCTCTTTCTTTTTTTCTTTCTTTTTGCTTTTTGGGTTACATCTGGCAATGCTCAGGGGTTACTCCTGGCTCTGCACTCAGGAATTACTCCTGGTTGTGCTCGGGGGACCATATGGGATGCCGGGAATTGAACCCAGGTCGGCCACATGTAAGGCAAACGTCCTACCTGCTGTGCTGTCGCTCCGGCCCCGAGCTCTTTTTCATGCATGAAGCAAGATAGTTTTTATTGAAACTTGTTTAGGAAGATGTGAGAGGAGACACAGAGACGGGGAGCAGTGTGTGTCCGAGAGAGAACGTGGCCTTCTCCAGAGTGGAGAGAGGAGACACAGAGACAGGGAGCAGTGTGTGTCCAAGAGAGAACGTGGCCTTCTCCAGAGTGGAGAGAGGCAGCCGAGAGAGAGACAAGCAAGTGGACGCGTGTTCAAGGGACAACCCGGGCTTAGAGAGCGAGCCAGTTTCTACTCTTTAAACGCTCGTTTTCTCGCTTCGAGACAGGATGGCTGTCCCTTCTGTCCCCTCACCTGTGGGAGCGGGCATGGGAAAATCTGGAGGAGGGAATCTTGTGGCCTTCAGAATAAAGGATTGGCCTTTTTAGACACCTGTAATAGCCACCAGCTGGGATAGCCAAAGGGCGGTGCAGCCATCTTTGAGGGGAAATGCAGTAGGCTGGAGATGAGAGGGGCTGGCAGGGCCTCAGTGGGAGCGGCCTACAGAAGAGGCCTAGTCTAGCCTTCCGGCGGGGGCTGAGGCACGTTGGGGGGGAGGCGTCCCTCACCTCAGCATCTGCACGGGCTCTGTCACCTCCTCGAGTTTCTGCACAGCCTCATCCCGCACAGGTGCACACAGCAGCGTGATCAGGTTGAGGATGTACTTAGAGAGGTGGGGGACGTTCAGGGTCCCCTCCTCCGCCTCCTTCCTCAGCTGCTCCATGTCCAAAGCCTCTTCGATCTCGTTCTTAAGGCGGTTCTGGCGTGGTGACAGCAGCGACAGCAGGATCTGGCCAAGGAGGAAAGTCATCGAAGGGTTGGAGACCACGACCTCTGAACCATCCCCAGTGTGGCCCACCCTGCCTCCCCAAGAGAGCAAAGCCAAAGTCACCTGACTGGGAAAAACAAAGCTTATACAAAGGTAAACTCTGTGTGTGTGTGTGTGTGTGTGTGTGTGTGTGTGTGTGTGTGTGAAGGGGACGTGGGCTAAGGGTGGCGTGGTCACGCTCAGTGATGCTCAGGGATCATGCACGGCAGGACTCAGGAGACCATATTTTGGAAAACGGGGTCATACCCAGTTTGGGCAGGCATATGCAAGGCAAGTGCCCTCCCACTGTGCCATCTCACAGGCTGAAATGGAAACTTCTGCAGGCCGGGTGATAGCATAGCAGGGAGGGCATTTACCTTGTACGCGCTGACCAGGGTTCAATTCCTGGCATCCCACATGGTCCCCTGAGCACTGCCAGGAGTGATCCCTGAGCACAACGCCAGGAGTAATCCCCAAGCACTGCTGAATGGAAAAAAATAGAAAATATCGAATGCACGTCAGAAAGCACTAGGTCTGTGACCAACTGCAGAACAGGCTGATGCTCCCTGCACCGCTGGCGGGAGTTTCTACAGTGCTGGGCCCTGGCGCCCACTCTCATCCAGAAAAGGGACAGTGGTCAGTGGCACATGCTGTCCAGCAGCTTTCCTGGCACCACTGGACTCTCCAGTAAGTCCTGTTCTGCCCTAGCCCTCCAGAGCCATGCAGCTTCCTTGAGGGTTCTCTCTGCCCCTTCACACCTCCAGTTCCCTATCCTTCCGTTTCTTTGTTGCTCTGGGTCACACCTAGCAATGCTCAGGGCTTACTGCTGGCTCCTTGCTCAGAAACCACTCCCAGCAGTGCTCGGGAGACCTTATGGGGTGCCAGGGATGGAACCAGGTTGCCATGTGCAAGGCTCTCTCTGGTCCTCATCATAACTTTCATACAAAAACTTACTTCCTGGCAGAATCAGTGATTTCCTTTTTTGTTTGTTGTTGTTGTTGGGTCACACCTGGCGATGCTCAGGGGTTACTCCTGGCTCTGCACTCAGGGATCACTCCTGGCAGTGCTCAGGGGACCATATGGGATGCCAGGGATCGAACCTAGGTCGGCAGCATGCAAGGCAAATTGCCCTCCCCGCTGGACTATAGGCCCTTGAATTGTGATTTTTGCCACAAGCTCAGTCTCCGCGGGGTCCTGGCCCCACGCTGCTGGGTCTGTAGCTCCAACAACCTGGGGTCTCTGTGGGGTCCTGGCTCCATGCTGCTGAGTCTGTAGCTCCAACATCCTGGGGTCTTCCAGGAACTTCACACCTAGAAGGGTACGAAGTGCAGCCACTCCACCTCTTTAATTTCTTTCAGAAGTTCCAGAGCACAGCTGAAGTCTGGGGGTGTCATGGACAGCTGCTCTTTAAGATGGTCCCAAAAGGCATTGTGTGTTGTCTCTTTGGCCTTGCCTTCCAGGCTGCAAGACGGTTCAAAAGAGAAAATCACTTCCTCTACCCCGTTATAATAATGCCACTAGCTCCTAAGCCCCCAACAAACAGCATTTACTAAAATAATTCTGAAAGGAGAGTGTTAGCCTTGATTCTGCATCGGAGTGCATGTCTTGCCTCAGTTTCCCTTTATATGCAGCAGCTGCATTATCTTTCATTCCCTGAGGCCAAAGTATAGAAGAGGATTTTTTTTTTTGGGGGGAACACCTAAAAATCCAGTACTATTTCAAAATCAATAAGATTTTTTTTTCCTTTCTTGGGTCACACCCGGCGATGCTCAGGGGTTACTCCTGGCTCTGCACTCAGGAATTACTCCTGGTGGTGCTCAGAGGAACAAATGGGATGCCAGGGATAGAACCCGGAATGGCCGCCTGCTAGGCAAGCCCAAGGTAATTCAATTTTATTTGTTATTTATTTATTTATTTATTTATTTATTTATTTATTTATTTATTTATTTATTTATTTATTTATTTATTGCCTTTTGGGTCACACCCGGCGATGCTCAGGGGTTACTCCTTGCTTTGCACTCAGGAATTACTCTTGGCGGTGCTCGGGGGACCATATGGGATGCCGGGGATCGAACCCTGGCCGGCACAGGCCGGCTGCATGCAAGGCAAATGCCCTACCCGCTGGACTATCGCTCTGACCCAGGTAATTCAATTTTAAATGGAATCTGGGTCATCTAAGCATCCACATGCAAAAAGAGAAAAAAAAGAAGAAAAAGAAACTCTAAGCACAGACTTTCTACCTCCTACAAAAATATGAAAAATGAAAATGAAAGAACTCCTCCAAGATAACAGGAGAGCCGAGCACCTCACAGGGACCTTCACATGCAACAGCAAAGCGAAATCCACCAGAGAAAATGTATAACCTGGAAAATTTCAGGGCTGGAGACAGCTTAGCCTGCTGGAACACAGGTTTTGCATGCAGGAGACCCAGGTCAGCCCGTGGCACTGCCCTGTAACTGAGCACTGAGTCCAGAGTAGCCCCTGAGCACTGAGCCCAGAGTAGCCACTGAGCACAGTCAGATGTGACTCTCAAGCCAAGGAAAAATTTAATTAAAATTTGGGACCTTAACCATGGGAGACAGTTAAGGAACGAAAAAAAAAAAACATTCTCTTTGCAAAAACAAGTATCTGAGAAAGAACCAGTATTTAAACCATATAAAGAACTCTGACAACTGGACAGTAAGACATTGGGTGGGAGGGGGTCACACCCAGCAACTCTGAAAATGGTGCATGATGTAGGGATCCAGCTCTGGAAACCTAGGGGAGAAATATAGAGCCGGGGGTTGCAGGGATTTGGGGCTGTGGGAGCAATAGGTAAGTTATTCCAGTGGAGTCACTCTGGACAACGTAGTAATGAAATGACTTAATGTGGCCACGTGGCTTCTATATATGCTTCGAATCCATAGACGCAAGAGCGATAGCACAGCGGGTAGGGTGCTTCGTCCTTGCACGCGGCCAGCCTGGATCCTATCCCCAGCATCCCATATGGTCCCCGAAGCACCGGCAGATGTAATTCCTAAGAGAGCCAGGAGTAACCCCTGAGCATCACCAGGTGTGACTCCCCAAAAACCTGAATTGGAGTAAATTCCTCATACATTATTTATATACAAGATATGAGTACTAAGGCAACTGTGATAGCCCCCAAACTCTTTCCACCTGCCCACCCCCAGGAGAAGTGTCCTGGGGCGGAGCCCAGTTCTCCATGGGAAAGCCGGGGCTCCTTCCTCCTGCTCCTCCGACACCCTCTCAGAGCCTTCGCCAGCGCCCTTCCCCCGCTAGCTTTCGGTCTCCTGCCAGCAGCCAGCATATCTGAACAAGAGAGGTGCTCAGGATAAGTCTGGGTGCAAACCTGTCCCAGTGAAACCGTCCTTGGCACGGCGCCAGCTGGCACCAGCCAAGGACAAATCAGAACATGAGGACTTGGGTGGGGGAGTTGGTGACTGGAGACAGAGAAACGCCACTTTTAGTATCAGAGTCCTGAAACTGCCAAGGGACAGACACAGTTTTTGGAAACTGACTAATCACGAGCTGTGATTATTTATCTGTCTACTGATGGCAAACCAGAACTCTTTAAGACCAAGAGCTGGGGGCTGGAGCTAGAGAGAACAAGCAAATAAGACCTGGTATGGAACGTGCCCGCTTAACTGCTGGTAGAGCCGGTTGACTCATGCTTCTTGAATGTTGGCATTTACCGTGATGGCAACAGAGCAGCAAAAATAAAGTCTGATGGGGGGCGTTATTGAGCAGCAGGGAGAGAGGACAGTCGCAAACTCCACTTTCCATCTCTGTTTCTGCGTCTGTTTAATCTGCACTAAATTGAAAAGTCATTGCAAGGCAGTCAGAGCGATAGCACAGCAGGTAGGGCGTTTGCCTTGCACACAGCTGACCCGGGTTCGATCCCGGCATCCCACATGGTCCCCGAACACCGCCAGGAGTGATTCCTGAGCAAAGAGCCAGGAGTAACCCTGAGCATCGCCGGTGTGACCAACCAACCCCCCCAAAAAAAAAGAGTTTTTTTATTTTATTTTATTTTATTGCTTTTTTTTGGGTCACACCCGGCAATGCTCAGGGGTTACTCCTGGCTCTGCACTTAGGGAATTACTCCTGGCGGTGCTCGGGGGACCATATGGGACGCTGGGGATCGAACCCGGGCCGGTGTGCAAGGCAAATGCCCTACCCGCTGGACTATCGCTCCGGCCCCAAAAAAGAGTTTTTTAAAAAAGTCATTGCAAGATGTTGTGTGGCTGAGAAACACAACTGCCCTCCAGGGGAGGGGTTGGCACAGCGGCCCCCACCCCACAGCACAGCAAGGTCGGGAGCAAGCCTGCCTGTGGGGGAGCCAGCAAAGATGTCCTGAGCCACCGCCAGGGGGAGCCCACGTGGCAACGGGCAGGTGATGGTGTGAGCCACTTGCGAGACCCTAAGTCAGGGCAGAGATCAGGCCCAGATCACTGACCCGCAGTAACTGTCAGGGCTAAACAGACAGGACCGGGAAGGGGAGAGGAGGGAGGAAAAGAAGGGACAAAGGGAGGGGAGGGTGGGGGGAGAAAGGGAGGGAGGTTAGGTGGGTCTTATCAGTGACTGAACATTACAACCAAAATATTTGGTGCAAGGTGCAATAGCATGTGTGTGCCCTCCCCGACCCCGTGGACCCTGGGCTTGGCCCCAGCACACAGCACCCCCCACCCTCTCTTTTTGGCTTATTCACTGGTTGAATGTTCGCTTCCTGACCCTGTGTTGTAGCAGCTATAACACGCGACTCTTCCATGACACGCTCCAGTCTAAGGCTATTTTCAAACAAATCCATTATTACGTGGACACGATCCTGGCCGGTAAGAGAGGCCAGTGCTGGATGCCGGGCAAGGGGCCAGGCCCAAGCCGGGGACTCCCACCTGCTCTGAGGCATGCCTCTCTCCTCCCAGGTGCGGGTCGCCGCTCAGCCCCGGCTTGTCGCTTGCCTTGGGACTGTTGATCATTTCCTTCGAACCTGCGATAGGAACAAACTTGAGGTAGGCGATGCACGTCCACAGGGACCCGCATGTCTCACCCAGAGGCCCCTCCCCTGAGAAGTCCAGAGCCAGGCTCAGCACAGGGCCCCAAGCAGATGCCTCCAGCCACCCCCGTCCGACCCCTGGTTTTTGGACTCTCAGTAGCAGGACAGCTTGGGACTAAGGCGGAAAAGGAAGTGGCTTATTCTGTGTTCCCAGGCCACAGCCAGCTGGTGCTCAGGATTTGCTTCTCTCTGAGATAAGGTTTCACTCCTGGTGGGGCCGTGGGACCGTATGTGGTGACAGGTTCAGACCCGTGTAAATGCAGGCAATGCATGAAAGGAAAGTGCCCTACCACTGTACCGTCTCTCTGGCCCTGCTGTTATTTATTTTTTGTTTTGGGGCCAACCCTGATGGTACTCAGAGGTTATTCTTGGCTGTTCTTGGGGGCCCATATGCCAGATGCCAGGGATCAAACCCAGGTTGGCTGCGCGCAATGTAAGCGCCTTCCCTGCTATACTAGCTCTCCAGTCCAAAAATACAGATTTGTCTGGGTTTTATTGTTGTTTTGTTTTGTTTGGGGGCAACAGCTATGCTCAGTGGTTACCCTGGCTCCACACCAGGAATTACTCCTGGCCATGCAAGAGGGATCTGACGAGTTGCCCGGGAGCCGACCCATGTCAGCCAAGCGCAAAGCCCAGCCCTACCTGCTGTACTCTCCCTGACCCGTTATTATTGGTTTTTAAGTAAAACAGACTCAAAATCTTTCTGCTAACACATAAAATAAAGTAGCACAAAATAATTGAGGTAGCAAAAAATTAAAAAAAAAAGATTTTGATCAACGGACAACAACTTGGTAATGTTTTGCATGGTTCAGACAGTTGAAACAAGGACATTAAAAAACATCATCATTTCATCATAGTTTTCAAAGAGAAGCGAAAACCTGTCGGAATAAGCATAGTGCTTGAAAAGGAATCAATCTCACTTCAAAAGAAACTCATGCCTTTTGTTTGTTGTTGGGCCGCACCCAGCAGTGCTTTGGACAGACTCAGATCTGCTCACGGAAATCACATGTGGGATGCTGGGGACGGAATCCAGGCCAGCTGCTTGCAAGGCAAGCACACTACACACTCTACTATCACTACGGCTCCCTACAGCGTCTTTATCATTGATAAATATTGCTAAGAGTTTGTCGCCGGCCAGCGTTTGAGAACCCCTAAGTGTCAGCTCCCAGCACACTCGCTGAGTCGCTTCTGGCGGGGGGCTGTACCTGAGGTGACAGCGGGCACACTAATTCCTTCTCACTCTCTTCCAATCAAGTTGCATGAGTATCTCACAGGAAAGTATTCAGTTCCAGATGTGAAGGGGATAAAAATGAACTGATATGAGTCACAAGCTGCAACTGGTTGAGCTGGGTGATGAGAAAATGAGGGTTTATTACGCCTGTCTCTCTACTGCGGGAAAGCTGAAGTTTTCCATAAATAGAGCAATTTTAGGGGCCTGGGGAAATAGCTCAGGATTAGCTCAGCCGCTTTTCATGGGTTCTGCCCCGGCAAAACATGGCTGAGAGCCACCCTCAGCTGAACAGAGAGCCCCAAGCTCCACTGAGCGTGGCCACAGGGCAAAGCCAAGCAAAAAAGCGACTTTAAGAATAGAAAAGGAGGGCCTCCGCGAGAGTAAAGCGGGTGGGCATTTGCCTTGCATTCAGCCGACCCCAGGTCTGATCCTCAGCATCCCATAAGGTCCCCTGAGCACCACCAGGATTAATTCCTGAGTGAAGAGACAGGAGTAATCCCTGAGCATCACTGGATGTGACCCAAAAAAGCAAAATAATAATAATAATAATAATAATAATAATAATAATAATAATAATAATAATAATAATAAAAATAAAAAAAAGGAGGGCCAGAGAGATAGTACAGTGGGTAGGGTGCTTGCTTTGTATGCGACTGACCCAGGTTCCATTCCCAGAATCCCTATGGTCCCTGAGCACTGCCAGGAGTAATTCCTGAGTGCAGAGCCAGGAGTAACCTCTGAGCATTGCTTTTTTGGCCCCAAAAAGTCAAAATGAAAAGGAGAACCAGAGAGACAGTACAGCGGGTAGGCGCTTGCTGTGTACGCAGCCAGCCCTGGTTAATTCCCCGCCAACCCATATGGTGCCCTGAGCATCTCCAGGAGTGCTCCCTGAGTAGAGTGCCAGGAGCAAACCTTGAGCACTGCTGGGGGTGCTCCCAAAAAGAGTATGTATGGAGGAAGTTCTGAGTCTGATCCCTGGCACCGCCTCCCCGCTCCCAGCACTTCCGCGCGTAGCTCCGGGGTGCCCTGCCGCCCTGCATTTATGATTTAAGTATCAAAACCTTCAGGCCCATCCCACAAGTTCCAATAATGTTGGGAGTGACCCCCAACTCCCTAGAAATGCTGGGGATGCCCCCATAAAGTGATAACAAAAATAGATGTGAAAGTAAACACTTATTCTAGAGGAGTTACAGAAGAGAATGCCTTTGTCCTTGGAAGATACAACAGATTCAAAGTCAGGACTAAAACTAATTTTATTTTGATTGCTTTGGGTCACACCTGGCAATGCTCAGGGGTTACTCCTGGCTCTGCACTCAGGAATTACTCCTGGCAGTGCTCAGGGACCATATGGGATGCCGGGGATCGAACCAGGGTCAGCCGAGTGCAAGGCAAACGCCCTCCCCGCTGTGCTGTAGGTCCAGCCCCTAGACTAATTCTGAATAAGATACTATTCTTGGAAACAGCAATTCTGGCAGAATGAAGCAATGTGTACACGTGCTGCTATTTACTTTCGGAAAGTTTTGTTGTTGCTTTTTAGCTTTGGGGACCACACCCAGCAGCATTTATGCCTGGCTCTGTGCTCAGAGATCAGGTTGGGGTTCGGGGCCTCCAGATGTGGTGCCATGGCCGCACGCAAGGCAGGCGCCTCCCCACTATCACTCCAGCTCCAGCCAAAACAGTAAACATGCAAGCAACGTAAATTGACTCACGCATGCAAGCAAGAACCTTCCAGGAGACTGGGCTAGAGCCACTGATCAAAGGACTGGGGAAGCACAAACACTTTCCAACAACAGCAAAGGTCGCAGCCTGCTCTGATGAATTGTTCCTGGTGCTCCTAAGTACCACATCCCACCTGAGTGCAGCCACTGCGCATTCCAGGAAAGTTAGAGATAAAACGCAACACGGATACAGCAAATTCTAATCCAGTTGTTGTTTTCTTTTGCTTTTGGGGTCACACCCAGCAATGCTCAGTGTTACTCCTGGCTCTGCACTAGGAGTTACTCTTGGCAGTGGTTGGGGGACCATATGGGATGCCGGGGATCGAACCCGGTCGGCCGCTGCAAGCCCAGAAAGAGCAGCCCCACTGCGCTGCCGCTCCATGCTCTAAGCCCCCGTTTAGTCACTGTAGACCCAGAGAGCTATGCAGAGCTTACGGCATGTGGGTAGTGCGTGCTCATGTGGCACCACACGGTTCTTCTGAGCACCACCACGAATGACCCCTGAGCACTGACTCAGGAGCATCTCCTGGTGTGAAGTGACGTTTAAAAAAGTCACTTCAAGGGCGTGGGATGTTCTGTGGCAGAACATACATTTCACTTGTGTGCGGCCCCGAGGCGATCATGGCAACCCCAAAAGAGGTCACTTCAAACGTTTTGATTGCTTCCATTTACAAAAACTTGGCTAAGCCAAACTGAAGCTTCAAAGCACCCAGTTTGCCCTCTGGGGGCTAGTTTGTTAACCAGCAGCGACCTCTTGTGACCGAGGGTGGTGGTTCAACCTGGCCCTGCTCTGGACTGTTTCTGTCCTTGCAGTCGATGACCAGCTACTTTCTTAAGTAGTTATAAGAGAAATCAAGGCTGAGAGCTGAGTAAGTGACCGTGGACACCTACGCCACGGAGCTCCTATGCCTACGCTCCTACGTTAAGGAGATCAAGGCCAGGGACCAGATAAACAGCACAGCGGGCAGGCTATTTGCCTCGCACGCAGCCCACCAGGGTTCGACCCCCGGCACCCCATATGGTCCCCTGAGCACCGCCAGGAGTGATTCCTGAGTGCAGAGCCAGGAGGAACCCCTGAGCATCGCCAGGTGTGATCCAAAAAATCAAACCAAAACAAAAAACGTGAAAAGAAAACGAGAGAGAGACAGAGAGACAGAGAGACACATACACACAGAGAGACGAGAGACAGAGAGAGACAGAGAGAGAGAGAGACAGAGAGAGAGACAGACAGAGAGAGAGAGAGAGAGAGAGAGGAGAGAGGGCCCTTGCCTTGCACATAGCCAGCCCTGCTCCTCGATCCCCGCGCCCCATATGGTTCCCAGAGCTGGCCAGCAGTGATCCCTGAGCCCCGAGGCAGGGTGGTCAGGCTGAGTCAGTGAGGCACACAATTGCCCTTGGGGTCCTTTTAGGCTTTCCCTATTTTTTTGAGGGGTGGTGGGGCCACGCCAGGCCCACTACTCAGAGGTCCCTGCTGGCAGTGCTCAAGGGACCTTACGGACAGCTGGGAAGGAGCTACACTGATTTTCCTCATTGGCTTGTTGTTTGTTTGTTTGTTTGTTTATTAAAAACCCACCCCCTGGGGCTACAGGTAGGGCATTTGCCTTGCACGAGGCTGACCTGAGTTCAATCACCGCATCCCATAAGGTTCCTTGAGGACAGCCAGGAGTAATTCCTGCGTGCAGGAGAAACCCCGGAGAAACCCAGGAGAAACCTCGGAGCTTTGCTGGTTGTAACTCCAAACACGCCCCCCCCAACTACCACCAATAAACAAAAAACCCATCCCAGCTTTCCCATCTGTGGGTTCCAAAACACAAGAACCCAACAAGGGCTTCAAACTCAGGCCTCAAAACCCACCCAAGCACCCCCAGGCCCCTTCTTCCCCAGGCCTGAACACTTCTCCCCCAAACCCCTGCCAAACTGGGGCTGGGGTCTGACAGGTGAGGACCAGAGAAGGGCAGGCCGGGAGATAAGGGGGGGCACAAGCCCCGCCGGCTGGGCGGCCCCACCCCTTCCACACCACGCAGGGGCGCGGGGTTCGGCAGGGGCTGCGCCACATGGAGCGTGGCCCTCTGGGCCGCTCTTGTCCTCCTGCGCCGGGCTGAAGTCCCGGCCTTGGAGCCGGCGCTTTCCGTGTTGCCCGCGTCCTTCAGGGGTGCTTTGGTCTTCACGTCGGTCATTTTCCCGATGGAATCCGGCTGTGGGGGAAACGGTGTGCGCTTGGGGTGGCGTCGGGACGGACGCCGCCCCGCAGCCAAGCCAAGGACAGACCCTACGAAATGGACAGGCTACTGGGGAGACACCAGCCAAGTGGGCCCGGAGGGGCGGGAGAGGGAAGCGCCTTGGGGAAACTGAGGCTAGAGGGTACACTGCTCTCTGCCAGGGGGTGCAGAGCGCGCCCCTTCCTCCAAGACGAAGTGCCCACCCGCGGCCTCACCTGTGCTTCCGTGGAGGGGACCACCCTGTGCGGGGTCTGGCAGGGCGTGGTTCCTGGGGCCTCCCGGGGCTACCACCGCGGGGCTGAGGGGCGCAGGGCGGGGGCTGCTCGGGGGCTGCGTTGAGCGACCCCCACCTCCGAGCTCACGCCCCCCGCGGTGGGGGACAGTCCGGGGTTCGCCAACAAACCCCAGCGGGCTCCCTGGCAACGGGGCCGCAGCGCGTGCTGGGGGGCTTCAGGGCTCGACGCCTCGGGCCCCTGGGTTCTGGGCATTGTCCCCGACTGTTACTACTCTGCCCACCCCTCAAATTTGAGGAAGACCAGCTGACACTGCACTGGGAGGGGGAGCCACTGGGGAGTGGGCTGTGTTTTGCTTCTCTGTAGCCCCACCCCCAAAAAAAAAAAAAAAACATGTAACCCAGCCCAGGACGGGCCTCTCCAGGGTTCCCGGCGGGCTGGGAGAGCAGTGGCCGCGGGCCCTTTTCTGCCCACTGGAAAGGGGTCCCCCCGCTGCCGGGCTGCGCTGCCGTATGGGGCCACTGGGGGGCAGTGTGGGCGCCACTTCTGGGCTTCCCCGCCCTGCAGGCGGGGGTGGGCGGCGGGGTGGGGGCTGCAGCCTTGCTTGGTGCTTCTCTGTGGGGCTCGTGCCCATCCTCGGCCCCTCTGCAATCCCTGCGCTTTCTTTGCGGGAAAAGAAAGTTTCCGCCCTCTGATGATGGGACATGATTTCTCACCACGAAGCGTTAAGAAACAGACGCTGGAAGGATTGCAAGAAAGTCCTTGTGCCTTGTGAGGCGGGATGGGACGTTTTCTTGCACACCTGGGCAGGACAGGGCGGCACGGAGAAGAGCCGAGGAGCCTCCTTCCCTTTCTTGCCCCTTTCTTGCTGGTTCCTCAGGGATGGGGGCTGTGCCAGGCCTGGCGAGTTCAGGGTCTGCTGGGTTCTGACAGCCACAGAAGCCAGACACGAGAAGCTGAATTGGGTCTTCAGCCAAGGTTGTGTCAGAAAAAATTGATTTTCGTGATCAGATAGGGAAACCTTTAGCTGACCTGTTGCTTTCTCTTTCTGAGATCTCCAGAATTCTGTTGGGGCACTCCCTTTTGTGCTGAGCCACACTTGGCAGGGCTCAGGGCTTACTCAGGGATCACTCCTGGCAGGGCTCAGGGGGACCATGGGGGCTGCTGGGAATTCAACCCAGGTAAGCTGGGAGCCAGGCTGGGCAAGACAATATCGTCCTCACTGTTTGGATGTTCTTGTGTCCAGGAGGAAGTTCCAAGAGTGACCCTGGGGCTGGAAGAGTCCAACGCTTCTGCATGCAGGAAGTCTGAGGGTCAAAATCCCGAGGACCACTTGGGCCCCTAAGAACAGGAGCAGCCCCTGAGCTCGTTAGATGTGTCTCAGCAAGTAAAGGGTCTCCCCCACAATAATAATTTCCCCACAATAATGGCCCCGCCCACGCCTGGATGACTCCGGCAGTCCATTCACATACATCAGTTTCTTTGTTCCCTTAAAGGAAACTTAAGTGTGCTTTGATCCTAATTTTCTAGGAGGGGCAGGGCGGGAAGGGGTAAGGCTGTGGAGCGCATGGGGTGGGGGCACGGAAGCCAGGGAAGGAGACCAGATTGGGCACAAGACAGAATGTTCTGCGGGTCATGGTGCGCAGCCCCTATCACTAATAGTTATCGGGACGACTCAGCGAGGTGGAGGGAAGCGGAAAGATGATGTGAGCGATAGAAACGCGGCCCCGCAGGGTCTCAGTTAATAACTGACTCAGGCTGAATGATTTACAGAATTCTTTCACTCCGTAGGGCCTTCTGCTAGGCTCAGGATCCTGCCTGGTTGGCCCGTTTCATAGATCTGCAAATTGGGCATCAGTGTGATTTGGGGGAGCTTTTACCCGAAGTCACACACTGTGTAGGGTCTGGAGCCCAAATTAGATTTTGTTTATTTTTTTGGTTTTGTTTGGGCCACTCTGGGTCACGCTCAGGGCTTATCCTGGCTTTGCACTCAGGGTCCCTCCTGGTGGGGCTCCGTGGACCCTCATGGAGTGCCGGGGACTGATCACAGGTCCGCTGTGCACCAGGAGGCACCCCTCCCCGCTTGGTATCGATCGGCTCCCGAATTGTTTGTTCGTTTGTTTTTTCTTTTTGGGTCACACCCGTGATGCTCGGGGTTACCCCTGGCTCTGTACTCAGGAATTATTCCTGGTGGTGCTTGGGGGAACCATATGGGATGCCGGGATCGAACCTGGGCTGGCCATGTGCAAGGCAAATGCCCTCCCCTCTGTGCTATCACTCAGGCCCCCTGAATTGTCATTTTAATGATTAGTGACTTAAAGAGAAAGGTCACGGGCCCAGAGTGACAGTATAGTGGGCAGACACTTGCCTTGCACGTGGCTGACCCAGGTTTGATCCCTGGCACCCTGTATGGTCCCCTGAACCGGGAGTGATTCCTTGTGCACAGAGCCGAGTAAGCCCCTGGGTGTGGCCTGGTGGAGCCCCCCAAACAAAATGAGCAAATATGAAGACAAGCACTTTTTAAAAAACCCATGTGACCTCCTTTGACTGTAGCTGAGTAGCTGTTAAAGAAGAAAACAGTCCACTAGCATTATGCAAGCCACAAGGGGGTGGGTGCAAGGAGGAGGCCATCCTGGAGGTGGCGCGTGAGCCAGCTTCTGGTGTCTGGATGAGCTCCAGCCTTAGCCAGAATCCTAAATGCGGTTGTAGAACTGATTCGGGTTTTGAGAAATGAGTCTCTTATTCAGCCTGGTACTTCCCTCCACTTCAGAATCCTTTTGAAACTCTCCTGTTGGTAAAATTGACATTTTCAACATATGTCCATTATTTCGTAGGAATGTTCCTCCCGCATAATTTAACATCTTTACCCTATTAAAGCTCAAATTTGGGTCTAACTCAAAAGACCCATCACTGTATCACTGTCTTCCCATTCATCATTGATTTGCTTGAGCAGGCACCAGTAAATCTCCATATGACCTGTCTCATGCAAGTAGAGCCCAAGGGCACCTGCTTGCTCCAGGAACATAAAGAGCCTCAAACCAGTCCATCAGGTCGTGGGAATGAGGTCTATAATTGTTACTAGTATTTGGCATATCAAATACGACACGGGTAGCTTGCCAGGCTCTGCCGTGCGGGTAGCATACTCTTGTAGTCATCTCAAAATCCAACATTTATTGATGAACCGCGTGCCCGCATAGGGCTGCGGGAACCGGGCTGTGATAGGCTGGTCTGCAGGGTGGAGTTCTGACGAGGGGGAAGTCTGGATGTGGAAAATGGAGGCCCTCATGGAGTCGGGGGTCATCTGGCTTGTTGTGAGGCTCTGGGCGGGATTAAAAAGACTGCTGCAGGGTGCATCGATGAGCCCAGCTGTGATAGGCTGGTCTGCTGGGTGGAGTGCTGACGAGGGGGAAGTCCGGATGTGGAACATGGAGGCCCTCATGGAGTGGCGGGTCGTTTCAAAAGACCCATAAGGCAAATTATTTCTCAAGCAACCCAAGGGCAGAAGAAAAAAAAAATTCTGTTTCCTCTCACATCGGAATGTGTCAAAGTTGTTTACCCAGAGGTCCTCATTCCCCTTTAATTAATTATTTTTTGCTTTATTTTGTGGGGAGGTCACACCTGCTGATGCTTAGGGGTTACTACTAACTCTGCACTCAGAGTTAATCCTGGCCGTGCTCAGGGGACCATATAGAGATGCTGGGGATCGAATCCAGGTCAGCCATGTACAAGGCAAATGCTCTTCCCACTGGACTACGGCTCCACTGTATGATCCCCCAATAGACTGAGATATCATAATGCGTCTTCCATTCATTGTAAATCTGTGCTTGTCTGGAAGCTGGAATCTGAAATCTTTAGACTCAGACTGACTCCCCAGCCGCTTGGACACCCTCGCGGTCAAACTGAGAAGCAGTCTGTTTTTTGCTTATTGGTTTCGGGTCACACCGGGCGGTGTTCAGGGGTTACTCCTGGCTCTGCACTCAGGGATTGCTCTTGGCGGTGCTTGAGGAACCCTTTGGGGTGCGGGGGATCGAGCCCTGGTCTGCATTGTGCAAGGCAGGCACTTACCTGCTGCGTTATCACTCCAGCCCCGAAAAGCAGTCAAGGGATGTGAAGGCTGCAGCTACCAGCCTCAGGAAAACTATTGCTCCACCACTTTCCCACAGATGTTTTATCCTGAGCCAAAAGTCTGGTTTGTTTTCACTGTTCAGCATCTTGGGCACACAAAGGCAGCTTCTGTAGGAGGGTTCTATCCACAGAGCGCCGGGGGCAGAGGGGGACAAGATAACAGTGAGGACGGCACCGAGCATAGAAGTTTGGGGGATCCTGGTCAAGATCCTGTTAGGGATGACAAAACACAAGAAAAATAAAATTTCCTCAGTTTCCAAAGCAGTATTTCAGGCTGCATGATGTTAAGCGACTTGGCTAAGGTCACCACAGGTTTATGGAAAATTCTAGAACCCATGTCACGGTCTGTTTACGCCATAACCTATAGAACCAAGCAAGAGTACAAGTTAAAACTGTAAATAAATATTTAGATTTCCTAAAGAAAAATGTAAATGATAGGCATGGAATGGAAAAAGTCAGAGATGGAGTTAAATAGAAGCCAAGACTCCAAGTCAAGTCGCACACACGGGAAGATAAACAAGTCGACTTAAGTGGCAGGGACACGTAAATACAGGGTGGGACGTTTAAATGGAACCATTTGGAATCATGTAAACCCGGACTGTCTTCATTACCATCTCCCCTATGGTACAGAACCGCACGTCAAAACTGTTTGCTGTAGTCCTTTGACAAATATGTTTCTCCACAGAACCAGAGGGAGAGTGTGAGGGTTGAGGTAATCCGGGGGGCAGTCTGGATGGAGCCCTTTGAAGCTCCAAGTGCAGAGTGATGGACGGGAAGAGGCTGGGAGGGAGGTCAGAGAAGCTTCTGGAAGCAGCATGTCCTGCCGCGGCCTCAGCTCTACTCCGGCAGCCGCGCTCCTTCCTGACCCACATGCCCTAGGACGCGTCTCCTCCTCTCAGGCCAGCGGACAGTCGGAACTGCCTCAGAACTTTCTGGCTGACACCGTCTCCTCCATCTCCATCACTTTTCTCAATATTTCCATCTTTCTTTCCCCATAGCCCAATACGCAATGTGCTACAATACCAAGCATTTTCAGAACAAACCTTCGTGGGATCTCCTAAGTTCCAGGGAAAGGAGACATTTTCTGAGGGCAGGGCAGTGACTGAATGCCAGAAGTTTCTCAGAGGCCCGGAGTCCATGCTGAGAAACGAACAAAGAGGCGGAAACGGGCTGGGAGACGGACACGCCAGACACGGGCACACAGTGGCCGGAGCTTGTCGCTGGGTCTTTGTTTCTCTTTTGGTTTCAGACGTGGCTCCTCTCTTTTGGTCTCTCTCTCCTCAGCATCCCATTTTTGAGTCTCTCAAACCTGCCAAGAGGACACATGGGAAAGAGGTGCTGGGCCCCAACGACAGGCCCAAGGACAGGCCCACAGGCGCAGGTCCCCAAGCCAGAAGGTGGCAGACAGCAGGGGGCAGTGGTACCCCAGCGACTCACAGAAGCCTGTTCCCCCCCACGCCTCCTCCTCCCCTCCTCCTCCCCTCCCCTCCTCCTCCTCCCCCTCTCCCCACCCCTCTCCTCTCCACCCCTTTCTCTCCCCACCCCCTCCTCCTTCCTTACCTCCCTCCTCCTCCCCCACTCCCATCGTCCTTCCTCACCCCCTCTTCCTCCTCCCCACTCCTCCCCACCCCCTCCTCCTCCACCCTCCCCCCCCCCCACCCCCCCCCACCCTCCTCCCCCACTCCCTCTTCTCCCCCTCTTTCCTTCCACCCGATGGAGCACCCCCAGGGGCAACAGCAATCCAAAGCCACAAAACTAACTTTAAAAGTCCTCCTAAGAGCTGCATCTTTCGGGACCTCTAAACAATCCCCCTTGTATCTGGGACGTGGCGAGGCCCGTGTGCTTCAGAGCAGTTTCCACGAACCACATGCAGTTGGTTTAAACTCGGGGAGAGCTGGCAGCTTCTTTGTGGGTTTTTTTTAACTAGTTAGAGGAACAATTAAACCTTTATGGGTCCCAGAATGTACCTACACAGACATAAATGAGGATCATTCTTCCTCGCAGGCGTGCTCCGGCACCAGAGATGTGTTTCTGCGGCTCGGGATGGAGCGCTCGCATCCACAGCCTTTGGGATTAGGGCAGGTGACAGGTCTGGCAGGAACATGAGAACCTACCCTAAAGCTTCCTCTAGGCGTGGTTGTCACTGAAGTAAACCCCATCCTCGCAAGTCCTGTCCAGAAAGTCACCCACACTTCAGGCCATGAAACCCAGATGACCCCCTTGAGTTACTTTGGGGCAAACGGGTTCACTTGTCAGGACCCGACTCCTTCACTCTTACGAAACAGTGCAGTGATTTCAATATTTTAGCAGTACAGTGCCTTTGAGGAGAGTTTTTTTTTAATCCAATAATATTATTAAATGCACCAGGGGCTCTCACTTAAAGGAATCTTTGAATAAATGCTTTTGTTTGGTGCATCAATCTTTTGTAAGGCAAATCAACAACCATCAATTTGTTTTCTGCGATTCCGCATTGGAGGTTGCTTGTGAGCCTTTCCAAAGTCGCCTGTGTGTTTTATTTCTCTGCCTTTGGTCAAGACAAGCTTTTCCTGAGCAGACATTGTGGGGTAGGGGCTGAAGGAATCTCAAACACTTTAGCCATAAATCCATTTTAATCATTTGTGTCATCCATAATTCTCGAGAACCGTCAGCCTAAAGCAAAGCACAATGATTCTCTTGACAAAGGAGCCAGCCACAGAGATTTGCGGGCGACTGTATTTGAAGTCAGTTTCAAAAGAGACACAGACTTGTTTTTTTAATTGTCGCCGTTGTTTTATTGTGGTAAAATACAGCACAATATTTATCATCGGAGCCATTTGCTCAATGTATAATTCCGTGGCATTGAGTCAATCGGATTCACCATGTTGTGTAAGCACGGGTATCTATCGTTTCTATAGCCAGAAGCTTTCATCATCCCAACAAAACTTGGTCCGCCTTAGGCAACGTGTCCCCATGGCCTCCCCACCCGCTTGAATGCCTGTGCCCCAGCTGCCGAGAACCCCACTTTCGGAGGACTTTTCTCTCTGTGTGTTGATCTGGGGGTGGAAAAGGTGGGCTTCCTCTCCCCGACCCTCGCCCCACGGCTCCACCCTCAGTGTCTGAGCTGGCACCAGAACTCATTTGAATGGTCGAAACTCGCCGAGGGGCTGCAGTCCCCAGCGGGAACAAAAAGAGGTCACTGGGTCTGCGTCTCGGTGAGAACTCAGGAATGGCAGGAATTTTCTGACTTTGATGGTGTGAGCAAGTGGGAACCTCAGAGCTGGCTCTTCCGCGGTGGAGGGGCGCTGAGCCCGCCTTTGCCCCATGCAGTGCGGGGCAGACCTGCATCCAGTTCCGGCTCCCCTGAGATCTGTCAGTGCTGAGAGATAGTTGCCAGGAGAAAGGGGGAGTGCATTGAATTCCAGACTAGGAGTGGCTCTCCCCTTGGGACACACTGGCCTGAGTGGCCAGGATTCGTGGGGTTTGTGGTACTTCTCTCCATAGCTGTCTTCCAGTGTGACTTTGACCTGGCCCGCGGTGCGGAGGCCCCCAGGAGGCGGCTGCCGCTCCTTCCCTGGTGCACGGCTCAGGATAACCAGGTGCTGGGACCAGATGTTTCACTGTTTTAAGAACTACCTGGGCCCTCACCCCCCAGCCTCGCCTCCCAAACCAGACCCAGAGCTGGCCAGAGGCCCTTAGAATATTTAGGGCTAAATTGCTCCATGCTGCAAAGAAGCCATGAGCCGGGGCAGGGAGGGTGGGGGATGGGAGCCGCCTCAGGTCAGTGACTGACTCCACAGACCACTTGCAGGGAGGGCTGCAGGACCCTGGCTTCCTGGTCAGTCGGGGCTTGGTGGGGCTCGCTCCCAGAGCTGGCCAGCGGGCAGAGGAGGCAGTCACGCTTTGGACCCTGTTGTTTCCATTTTGTATTTGGGCCACACCCAGCAGTGCTCAGGGCTTCCTCCTGGCTCAGCACTCAGGGATCACTCCCTCGCGGGCTCAGGGGACCATGTCGGGTACGGGGACTGAGTCCAGATGAACCTGGTGGAAGGCAAGCTCCCTGAGCTCTGTGCTCTTTCTCCCGCCCCAGACTTCAATTCTGGGATCTCTGAAAGCCGAAACAGCCCTATGCTCACCCAGGAACTGCGTGAGAGGAAAGGGCACCCAGGGAGCTGGCAGGTGGGAGTGGGTGTATTTTGGGACAGGTAGAGAGGCAACTCCGATCCGCTCTGCCAGGAAATGTTCAACAGCAGCGCAAGAAGCCGCTGGAATCAGAGAGGGGCTGGAACGAGACCAGAGCCAGGTTGTGGCTGAAAGACAGATGAACACTAGGAATTGCTCTCCATGGGCCAGGCCTGGGAGCCCCGCAGTGCTACAGTCTGGCCCGGACCCTGTGCTGTCATTGGGCAGAGAGTAGTTCAGGGGTAAGGCCTCTGCCTGCAAGCAGCTGACCCAGGTTCAATCCCTGCCACCACCGATGGCACACCAGCCCCGCTACGAGTGACCCCCCAAGCACAGAGCCAGGGATAAACCCTGAGTATAGGCAGGTGTGGCCCAAGAAATCTCTCACCCCCCCCAATAAAATCAAAGATGATAATTTATTTATTTATGTGATTATTATCATCATTATTTTTGCTTTTTGGGTGATACCCAGTGATGCTCAGGGGGCTACTCCTGGCTCCACACCCAGGAGTTAGTCCTGGCCGTGCTTGGGGGACCATATGGGATGCCGGGACCAAACCTGGGTCAGCTGCGTACAAGGCAAACATTTTACTCACTGTGCTCTCACCCAGCCCCTGGTTTGGGTTTTTAAAAAGTTGATTGGGTCCATACTTCGTGGTGTCTGGGGTCACTCCTGTTGGAGTCCTGGAGAGAACACGCAATGCCGGGATCAAACTTGACTCGATTCTGGCCACCAGCAAAGAGTATTTTTCAGTTGATGAAATCACAGATACATGATTTGTTTCGCATGGCTCAATTTCCTTTAATTTTATTGTATTTGTTTCAAGGTGATTTGAGGCAATTGTTTGTTAGTTTGAGGGTTATCCCTAGTGGTGATCAGGCAACTTCTAACTTTGTGCTTGAAGGTTGTTCCTGGAGGTGCTCAGGGGACCGTGTGAGACCAGGAATTGAACTTAGGCCTCTAGCCTAGGCAGCGTGTGCTCGACCCATTGAACTATCTTGATGGCCCTCAAATTTTGTTCTGTTTTCTGTTTGGGGCATTGTCTGGAGTTACTCTTGCCTCTGCACTCAGGGGTCACTATTGATGGGCTCAGGGGACCATATGGTGTTCTGAGAATCAGATCTGGGTCAGTAGCTGGCTGACTACACATTGTCATTAGACTATACAAAACGAATACCGTCACAGCGATATCCTGCTGAATAAGGTAAATCCCATCACCACCTATCCAATTTCTCATTTATATTGATGGATAGTAATTTGCTTCCTTAAATGAATAAAATTATTATCCCCCCCAAGGCTTATCAAGTTTAAAAAAAAGTAAGAGACTAGAGAGAATACAGAGGGCAGGACACTTGCCTTGCATGAGGCAACTCAGATTTGAACCCCAGCATCCCCAAGCACCACCAGGAGTAATTCCTGAGTGCAGAACCAGTAGTAACCCCTGAGCATTGCCGGGTTATTATTATTATTATTATTTTTTTTTTTTGGTCACACCAATGCTCAGGGGTTTCTCCTGGCTCTGCACTCAGGAATTACTCCTGGCGGTGGGATGGGATATGGGATGCCGGGATCGAACCTGGGCAGAGGCAAGCGTATGGCAAAACGCCCTACCTGCTGGGCTATCGCCTCCGGCCCCTATTATTATTATTTTTAAGTACAAAAAATGAATATACAAAGTAACCACTGTCAAGAGCGACACCTTCCTGGGTCATCGCTATAAAGGTTATAAAATAGGGCTGGAGCAATAGCCCAGCGGGTAGGGCTTTTGCCTTGCACGCGCCGGCTCCATGCTGGCCCGGGTTCGGTCCCCGGCATCCCATATGGTCCCCGAGAACCGCCAGGAGTGATTTCTGAGTGCAGAGCCAGGAGTAACCCCTGAGCATCGCCGGGTGTGACCCAAAAAGCAAAAATAAATAAATAAATAAATAAAATAAAATAATGTTACTAAAATCTTGAATGTAATGGTAGGGCAGATTAAATAAAAGGATAGAATTAAATGCAATAGAAATAAGGAGAATAAAATGTCACTGCTATAAAGCAGATACTATTTAACTACCCATCCTTGTTCAGAGACAGAGCAGAATATATAAAATATCTTGAATATGATCCAAAATTACTAAACAGAATTAGGGACAACATAACCCATTTGGAAAAGAAAAATTTGGGCCAAGCGATAGTCCAGCGGGTAGGGTGCTTGCCTTGCACTCAGCTAACCTGGGTTCAATCCCTGGCATCCCATATGGTCCCCTGAGTACTGCCAGGAGTAGTTCCTGAGTGCAGAACCAGGAGTAGAGCATCGCCAGGTGTGGCCCAAATAAAGACAACAACAACAACAACAAAAGACTCAATATAGACCAGTCCTGATTTCAACCAAATATTGAATTGAGCAACATAAAATCAAACATCTGTTATAAGTACATCCAATGATGAATAAAAATAAGCTAGTAATACATACATATGGAATTTCATCAGAAAAAAAGATCTACTTGGGGCCAGAGTGGCAGCACAGTGGGGAGGGCATTTACCCTGCATGCGGCCGAACCAGGTTCGATCCCCCGGCATCCCATATGGTCCCCCGAGCACTGCCAGGAGTAATTCCTGAGTGCAGAGCCAGGAGTGACCCCTGAGCATTGCCGAGTGTGACCCAAAAAGAAAAAAAATTAGAAAGAAAAAGTTCTACTTAAAAGAACCAAATATAAATTTTAGAATGGAAAAATACCTGTAATTTAAAATTTCCTCAGCTTACAGAATAAAGATAATGAGGAAAGTGCCATACATTTATTTATTTGTTTGTTTGTTTATGACATCACCATGAGATATACAACTGCAAAGATGTTCATGATTGGGTTTTGGTCATACAGTGTTCCAGCACCCATCCCTCCACCAGTGCCCATTTCCCACCACCAATGTCCCCGATTCCCTCCACCCCAGCCTACCTCTATAGCAGGCACTTTTCTTCTCTCTCTCTCTACCTCTCTCTCTCCCCTCTCTCTCTCTCTCTCTTTCTCTCTCCCCCCCTCCTTTTCTTACACATTGCAGGTGCCATCCATCTAATAGAGTTCCCTCCTTTTGCGCTTTTAAATAAATCCTTTAAGCATTTGTTGGGGCCAGTTTGGGAAGGTTCCTAGTACTTTTGTTTTATTGTTTTAGGCCCATACCCCGTGGCGCTGGGCTTACTCGTGCCTCTGCGCTCAGGAGGCTCAAGGGCCCATGTGGGGTGATGAGAATCGAACCTGGGTCAGTCTCCTGTGCCTTCCCGCTGGCCTCTCTCTCTGGCTAGGTTTCCAGGATTCTGTCTTCATGCTCATTGATTCTGTTCAGTATCTTCTATCCTGCTGTTGAATCTCTTTACTGTATTCTCAGCTGCATTTTATTTATTTATTTATTTATTTTTTGCTTTTAGGGTCACACCCGCAATGCTCAGGGGTTACTCCTGGCTCTGCACTCAGGAATCACTCTTGGCGGTGCTCGAGGGACCATATGGGATGCTGGGGATCGAACCAGGGCCGGCATGGGCCGGCCGCGTTCAAGGCAAACACCTAACTGCTGGGCTACCGCTCCGGCCCCTGCATTTTAGATCTATGATTTCTTCTTGAGCTTTTCTAAGACGTTCTCTCTCTTAGTTGAAATTCTCTCTCATCAATCTCATTGTTACATAAATCCAACAAAGAACCAGTTGGCACCAGACAAGTATGGGGAAGATTTATGCTTGTGGGCTCAACCTGGCTATTGCCAAAAAGATTGAGCCCCAAGCACAGTTCATATAGGGTTTTTATACCCTAGTTACGGGGTACATGGCTTCTAGAGGGGACATTTTTCATTTAACATCTATGATGGTTGATGACAGATACAACAGTCGGTACCATCAGTGTTTAAAGCAATCTGTTTTAACTTCCACACAGGCTTGTGGTCATTGTCTCTGCGTTGTTCAAACGAGCTGTGTTCTGTCTCTGCATTGTTCACACGGAGCTGTGTTCCCTTGCTCTGTTCTGCCCTAACCTCGTGACTCGAGATCCTGCCCTAATCTCCACTTCATTATTTCCGTGAAAACCCTTAGGCCTGGGGCTTTGACATCTTCCTCCAGTCTCGTATTAGTTCTTGCTGGGCTGTGATCATGCCAAGCTGCTGTGTCCCCAGCCCCCAACGAGTCTGGTGCTCCCTGAGGGCCTCGTCTGAGAGATCCTGGGAAGTGACTGCGGATGCATAATCACAGCAGCCAGGCCCCACACAAGCTCTGAGTTTTAGCTCGGATAGCTGTTGAGAGTGTATTATTGTTGTTGTTGTTATTGTTGTTATTGTTGTTATTTTCTTTCGAGTCACACCCAGCAATGATCAGGGGTTATTCCTGGCTCTGCATTTAGGAATTACTCGGTGTTCGGGGACCATATGGGATGCCTAGGATTGAACCCCTGGTTGGTTGCGTGCAAGGCAAATGTCCTACCCACTGTACTATTGCCCCAACTTTATTATTATTATATTCATTATTATTATTATATTTCATGATGATGATGATGATGATGATGATGATGATGATGATGATGATGCCTTTCTTAGAGCCACACCCAGTGGTGCTGAGGGCTTAGTACTCTGGCTCCAGACCTGAGTTTACTTTTTAAAGCACCAAATGAGCAGGCCTGGCCGTGAGAAAGGTATGACTGTTCCTGAGCATCAACCAAGTTTGCACCAAGCCCAAGGGGTTCCAGGCGGTGATCAAGAGTGTGCAGTGAAGGGCCGGAGCAATAGTCCAGTGGGTAGGGCTTTTGCCTTGTCTGCAGTCAACCCGGTTCGATCCCCGACATCCCATATGGTCCCACGAGCACCGCCAGGAGTGATTCCTGAGTGCAGAGCCAGGAGTAACCCTGAGCATTGCCGAGTGCGACCCTAAAAGAAAAAAAAAAGAGTGAGCAGTGAGGAGTGCCCGGAGCAGCCGGTGTCTCCTGACCAGATGTCAGGGGTCTATGCTCCAGGGGCATCTGTATGTCGGTTTAGACAGACCTGGGGAATGACCCCGGTCACTATTGCTCAGGATACCACCCTGGTCACACAGTTCATCCCCTGGGTGGGAGCTGGGAAAGCCATGCCCGGGAGAGAAAGCTGCGGTCTCGGTCCAGCTGGGGCTGGCAGGAAGAGTGGCCAGGAAACACAGTGGGCAGTGAACCCTTTGGCTCACTGGCTCTGTTTTGGGAGGTCCTGAAGATCCTTTCTCTGTAAGGGTGCAATTGGGGTTCTAGCGGTGGGGTGTGGAGTTGTAGAGATGGGTCTGTTTGTCAGCTGTGAGTGAGTGTTTGCTCTTGATAGATAACGAATCAGTCCCCACAAATGCAGTAATTTGCCAGGGTGGGGAGAGCTTCCGGGAACTCTCTACTCGGGTTCCGTCACGGCAGAGAGTGGATCTGATCAGGCATCCGGCGGCACTGCCGCGGCCAGTGGGGAGGGTCACCAGCTGCCGCCTGCCCCTGATGCAGGCCCCGACCTCTCCCCCCTAGTTTCTCTCCTCCGATGTCTGAAAAAAGCACAGAAACCACGAAAGTGGAAAATAGGGGCCTTAAGAGCATGAAAACAAAGTAGGGGGCGGCCCCAGCCAGGACTCAGACAGGTTTCGAAGAGAGGAAGGGGGAGTCTGGTTTGTGTCCAGCAGTGAACAGGGGACGTCACATCTCATGATTTCCCAGAAATCGGCACATGTCCGTGAGGGAGAATGGAGAGCTCTTGCAACAGAAGGAATGCAATGAATGTGGTCACATGTCTAGAAAATACGGAAAACATCTGAATAAGAGGAAAATGAGTAGGACCGGAGCAACACTCCAGGAGGGAGGGCATTTGCTTTGCACGTACCAGCCCAGGTACCATCCTTGGCATCCCATATGGTCCCTGAGCTCACCAGGAGTGATCCCGAGGTCACCAGGAGTGATCCCTGAGCAAAGAGACAGGAGTCAGCCCTGGGCACACAGCTGGGTATGGTCCCCCACCCCTAAAAAGGGGAAAGTAACATGGAGGAGCACACAAACAGAACCGTCTTAATAAAATAGCTGTCAGCGGTATTGACAATGATCCCTAGTGAGTTAAATTCAGCTTCTAAGATGAAGACGCAGAACAAAACTACACAGAACAAAACTACACAGAACAAAACTACACAGAACTACCCTCAGGGGTCTAGTGATGTCAGTTGGAGCGGCCCAACCCTTGCTAAAAAACAAAACACACACACACACACACACACACTCACATACATTCACCGTGCACACAGCATTGTGTTCAAAAAGTATATTGTTTGTCTTAAACTTCTCACAAAAAGTTTTTGTTTTTGTTGCACCACACCTGGCAGTACTCAACATTTGTCCCTGATTCTGTGCTCAGGAATCACTCCCAGAGGTGCTCTGATATTCCCATGGTATTCCTATGGGATACCAGGAATCAAACTTGGGTCAGCCTCATGCAAGGCAAATGCCTTACAGTTGTGCTATCTCTCCAGTCCCATGTTTTTCTCACTTTTTAGAAACATTAAATTGACGTTGGTGGTGGGAAATGTGCACTGGTGAAGGGATGGGTGTTGGAACACTGTATAACTGAAACCCAATCATGAACAACTTGTTACAAGTCTATCTCATGGTGATTCAATTAAAAAAATTTATTTGTACTACAAAGCAGTACTAATTAAAACAGCATGGTATTGGTCTACAGACCTGTAGACCTAAAAAAGCTTCTGCACTCAAAAGAAATAGTGAACAAGATACAAAGACAGTCCACAGAGTGGGAAAGAATATTCACCCAGTACCCATCTGATAAGGGTTAATATTCAGGATATATAAGGCACTGGTAGAACTTCACCAGGAGAAAACAGCCAACTCCATCAAAAACTGGGGAGAAGAAATGAACAGAAACTTTAACAAAGAAGAATGGCCAACAGGCATATAAAAATGCTCATCATCACTAATCATCAGGGAGATGCTAATCAAAACAACAATGAGGAATCATCTCACACCACAGAGACTGGCACACATCCAAAAGAGCAAGAACAACCGGTGCTGGTGTGGATGTGGGGAGAAATCTCATCCATTGTTGGTGGGAATGTCAACTGGTACATCCTTTTTGGAAAACAATATGGACATTCCTCCAGAGAGTAGAAATTGAGCTCCCATTTGACCCAGCCCTACCACTCCTGGGAATATACCCTGGGAGGCCAAAAACGCACAGCAGAAACACCATTACACTTCTATGTTCACAGCAGTGTTACTTCGCAATAGCCAGCATCTGGAAACAACCAAAGTGTCTGAGAACAGATAACTGGATAAAGAAACTTTGGTACATCTACACAATCCTACGCCGATGTTAGGAAAAACAAAGTTATGAAATCTGCCAGTAAATGGATGGACATGGAGCAGATCATGCTGAGTGAAGTTAGTCAGAGGGCAAAGGATAGATTGCATTTATTTGCAGGATATAAAAAAATAGCGTGATACTAATATCCAAGGCTAGGCAAAACATGGATTAGGAGGGTCTTGTCAGTGGGTGGAGCCTACTGCAAATGTGTGGGACTCAGAGGTTAGGCAATACAGAGAATGGAACTGTGTGCTAATTATTAACCAGCCTAGAACTGAGCATTGAAAGTAGGCAAAATGATATACATGATAATCTCTAAATGTGTGTATTGCAAGCTACAATGTGTAAGAGAAGGAGAGAGAGAGAGAGAGAGAGAGAGAGAGAGAGAGAGAGAGAGAGAGAGAGAGAGAGAGAGAGAGAAGCGGAAATGTGGAAATGTGCCTGCCAAGAGGCAGGCTGGGGGAACGGGAGGGAATCAGGGGACATTTGCGGTGGGAAATGGGCACTGGTGGAGCGATGGGTGCTGGAACATTGTATGACTGAAACCCAAATGAACATTTTTGTAATTGTATATCTCACGGTGGTATAATAAAAATTTTTTTTCAAATAATTAAAAAAAAAATTAACTTTTCCCCCTTTCCTTCCACTGTTGTTGCAATGGCTTTGTGGCACACACATGAGCCTGGGGCTGCTCTCCAATGGGTGCTCCCTCATGGTGCTCCTGCATGGTACTCATCAAGGTGTGTGCTCCTTTCCAGCTGGTGGTGCTCACTGGGACTCACCTTTCAGTGGTGCTCACAGCCCTGGCTTCATCATGACTGGAAATCCTTGTGGTGTGGGGCATTGTAGCAAACAGGGCCACCTGTTCTGTAGGAGACACCCCAGGCATTGGTGTGTTTCCATTTTCCTTTTGCTGAAGTGGTGCTGGGGACCCAGCCCAGGGGTCTTTGCATGTGAGACACATGTAAGACAAGAGGTCTGACATGGCGCCAGCTCCTGGCCCTGCACCAGTGATTTAAACTCCTACAAGGTGGCCCCCTGGAGTCCCGCACTACCCCTCTGCACTCAAGCAGGTTCATTTTGTTTGGGTTAGGCCAGTTCATCTTAACATGCTTTAAGCCCTGAACCCCTGCTAGAGTATAGGCAGCACTGAGGCAGAAACATGTTCCTTTCCTCGTGGCAGCTTCCCCAGTGCTTCTGAAGAACTACAGAACGAGGGCATGAAGAACTCCTGCAGAGTTGAGTGAGTGACTGAGAGGCCATGATTGAACCTCAGATGGGCTCAGAGGATTGTAAACTGGGGAAGGCTTAAAATAGCCTCGTCTGGGTCTGGGTCAGCAGGCTGAGGGCATGCTTGGCATGTGGAAGACCTGGACTCAGTCTCCAGCACTGCCCCCCACAGTGTCAACCCCACCAGCTATGGCCCCCAAAACCCAAATCCTGTCTTCTCTCTTTCTTTGTTACTCTTGGCTGAAAAGCAAGAGCTGCTACTTTATAAAGAGTAACTACAGGCCAGGCTGGCAGAGTATCTCAGGAGGCCCCAGCCAAACCAATAA